>SJYC01110629.1:0-10554 GCA_006408675.1 Madoqua kirkii
TAGGTGTATGTCCTACATTGTCAGTGGAATATAGAGAGGAGGAAGTAGTTGAAACATTTTTCCCTACCAAATGTGTATTCTATCCCCTTATACTAAATCTCCTTTACCTCACTTTCCTGCCAATGGAATTCACAAATTTTTCCTTGCATTCAGCTAGATACAGGCATATCTTTTAAAATACAAATAAAAAGATGGCATTAGGAAGCCTAAATATATTTTTTTCTTTTTAATGAAGAGAATTTCAAGGAAAAATTATTCTTCTTTTCCTTGGAGGCAGTGTAATAAATATGATGTTAAGATCTATACTAACAATCCAATGACTCTGGAAGAAGTTTCAGTTCAGTTGCTCAGTCGTGTCCGATTCTTTGCAACCCCACGGACTGCAGTACTACAGGCTTCCCTGTCCATCACCAACTCCCAGAGTTTACCTGAACTCATGTCCATTGAGTCGGTGATGCCATCCAACCATCTCATCTTCTGTTGTCCTCTTCTCCTCCTGCCTTCAATCTTTCCCAGCATCAGGGTCTTTTCAAATGAGTCAGCTCTTTGCATCAGGTGGCCAAAGTACGGGAGCTTCAGCTTCAACATCAGTCCTTCCAATGAACACTTAGGACTGATCTCCTTTAGGTTTGATCTCTTTGCAGTCCAGAACTCTCAAGAGTCTTCTCCAACACCACAGTTCTAAAGCATCATTTCTTCAGCACTCAGCTTTCTCTACAGTCTAACTCTCACATCCGTACCTGACTACTGGAAAAACCATAGCCTTGACTAGACGGATCGTTGTCAAAGTATTGCCTTTACTTTTTAATATGCTGTCTAGGTTGGTCATAGCTTTCCTTCCAAGGAGTAGCGCCTTTTAATTTCATGGCTGCAGTTACCATCTGCAGTGATTTTGGAGCCCCCCAAAAATAAACTCTGCCACAGTTTCCACTGTTTCCCCATCTATTGCCCATGAAGTGATGGGACCAGATGCCACGATCTTAGTGTTCTGAATGTTGAGTTTTAAGCCAACTTTTTCACTCAACTCTTTCACTTTCATCAAGAGGTTCTTTAGTTCTTCTTCATTTCTGCCTTAAGGGTGGTATCATGTGCATATCCAAGATTATTGATATTTCTCAAGGCAATTTTGATTCCAGCTTGTGCTTCATCCAGCCCAGCATTTCCATGATGTACTCTGCATATAAGTTAAATAAGCAGGCTGACTATATACAGCCTTGACATACTCCTATTCCTATTTGGAATCAGTCTGTTGTTCCATGTCCAGTTCTAACTCTTGCTTCCTGACCTGCATACAAGTTTCTCAAGAGGCAGGTCAGGTGGTCTGGTATTCCCATCTCTTTCAGAATATTCCACAATTTATTGTGATCCACACAGTCAAAGGCTTTGGCATAATGAATAAAGCAGAAATAGATGTTTTTTTCTGGAACTCTCTTGCTTTTTCCATGACTCAGTGCATTTTGGCAAGTTGATCTCTGGTTCCTCTGCTTTTTCTAAACCCAACTTGAACATCTGAAAGTTCATGGTTCATGTCTATTGAAGCAGTACTTGGAGAATTTTGAGCATTACTTTACTAACATGTGAGATGAGTGCAACTGTGCATAGTCTGACCATTCTTTGCATTGCCTTTCTCAGGGATTGTAAGGAAACCTAAACTTTTCTAGTCCTGTGGCCACTGCTGAGTTTTCCAAATTTGCTAGCATATTGAATGCAGCACTTTCACAGCATCATCTTTCAGGATTTGAGATGCTTGGGGCTGGTGCACTGGGATGACCCAGAGGGATGGTGTGGGGAGGGGTGAGGGAGGGGTGTTCAGGATGGGGAACACGTGTATACCTGTGGTGGATTCATGTTGCTGTATGGCAAAACCAATTCAATACTATAAAGTATTTAACCTCCAATTAAAATAAATAAATTTATATTTCTTTTTAAAAATGAAATGGCTTAACTGGAATTCCATCACCTCCACTAGCTTTGTTCATAGTGAAGTTTCCTAAGGCCCACTTGACTTCACATTCCAGGATGTCTGGCTCTAGGTGAGTGATCACACCACTGCAATTCTGGGTTGTAAAGATCTTTTCTGTATAGTTTTTCTGTGTATTCTTGCCACCTCTTCTTAATATCTTGTGCTTCTGTTAGGTCTATCCCATTTTGTCCTTTATTGAGCCCATCTTTGCATGAAATTTCCCTTGGTATCTCTAATTTTCTTGTAGAGATTTCAAGTCTTTCCCATTCTATTATTTTCCTCTCTTTGTTTGCACTGATCACTGAGGAAGGCTTTCTTATCTCTCCTTGCTATTCTTTGGAACTCTGTATTCACATGGATATATTCCTTTGCTCCTTTGCTTTTGGCTTCTCTTCTTTTCACAACTATTTGTAAGGCCTCCTCAGACAACCTTTTTGCTTTTTTGCTTTTCTTTTTCTTGGGGATAGCCTTGATCCCTGTCTCCTGAACAATGTCATGAACCTCCGTCTATAGTTCTTTGGAGGCAGTGTAATAAATACAATGTCAAGATATATGGTAGCAATCCAGTGACCCTGGAAAATAAGACAGAACTGAAACCAACAGCTGAGGTTGGCTAAGAAGAATATAACATACTCAGGGTATCAATGACATAATGTGCTGCTAAATTAGTCAAGACTTCTGTATCTTTGTTTTGTGATATAATGAATGTCTTTATTTCTTTAACGTAAAAGAATCTGAATACACACATGCACACACATACACACACACACACACATCACTTATTTTACACTTGAAATGAATCTACCATTGCAAATTAATTTTGTGTTGCATGCTAAGTCATTTCCATCGTGTTTGAGGTTTTGCAACCGTATGAACAGTAGCCCACCTGGTTCCTCTATCCATGGGACTCTCCAGACAAGAATACTGGAGTAGGTGTTTGTGCCCTCTTCCCAACACAGGAATTGTACCCATGTCTCTTATGTCTTCTGTATTAGAGGGGCAGAGGTTTCTTTACCACTAGCACCACCTGGGAAGCTCAAAATTCAATAAAAATTAAAGAAATCTGAAGAAAAGTATAGGCTTTACATGTATAGTATCATATATGAAATGAATTGCCAGTCCAGTTTCGATGTATGATACTGGATGCTTGGGGCTGGTGCACTGAGATGACCCAGAAGGATGGTATGGGGAGGGAAGAAAGAGGGGGTTTAGGATGGGGAACACGTGTATACCTGTGGCGGATTCATGTTGATGTATGGCAAAACCAATATATTATTGTAAAGTAATTAGCCTCCAATTAAAATAAATAAATTTATATTAAAATATATATATATTATAATGCCCTTATTTCTTAAGTCATTTTCAGTTGGGTTGTTACTTGCTGCTGACATATTACCATCTGGTTCTCATCACGAACTGCCCATTATGATATTTGCTGTTATATCCATCACCATGCTATGTCCTAACTTGCCCATGCATATAGACTGCCCCTGGAATCTTCAAAGTTCCATTTAAAGAAATAATGTTTATGCTCTTACCAAGGAAACTATGAGACTGTTTAAGATCATCTGCTTAGGTTCTTCATGCAGATCTAACTTTTATGGGCCTCACTAGCCTTTCATCCTTCTTCATGGATCACCCTTGTCATGGTGAAGGGGCTTGCATAACTCAATGAATCTATGAGCTATGCCATGCAGTGCCACCCAAGACAGACTGGTCATAATGAAGTTTTGATAAAACATGGTCCACTGAAGAAGAGATAAGAAGGCCTTCTTAAATGAATAATGTGAATAATATATATAGGAAAGCAATAGAATGGGAAAGACTAGAGATCTCTTTGAGAAAATTGGGGATATCAAGGAAACATTTCATACAAGACTGGGCACAATAAAAGACAGAAACTCTAAAGATGTAGGGGAAGCAGAAGTGATTAAGAAAAAGTGGCAAGAACACATGGACCTATACAAAAAAGGTCTTAATGACCCAGATGAACAAGGTGGTTCAGTCACTCACCTACAGCCAGACATCATGGGGGGTGAAGTCAAGTAGGCCTTAAGAACCATTACCACGAACAAAGCTAATGGAAGTAATGAGATTGCAGCTGAGCTACTTAAAATCCTAAAATATGATGCTATTAAAGTATTGCATTCAATATGCCAGCAAATTTGGAAAACTCAACAGTGGCCACAAGACTTGTAAAGGTCAGTTTTCATCCCAATCCCAAGGAAGGACAATGCTTAAGGTTGTTCAGACTATCATAAGTAAAGTGAAGTCACTCAGTCATGTCCAACTCTTTGCAATCCCATGGACTGTAGCCTACTAGGCTTCTCCATCCATGGGATTTTCCAGGCAAGAATACTGGAATGGGTTACCATTTCCTTCTCCAGGGGGTCTTTCTGACCCAGGGATCAAACCTGGGTCTTCTGCATTGGAGACAGACACTTTAATCTCTGAGCCACCAGGGAAGCTCTCAGACTATGGTACAATAGTTCTAATTTCACATACTAGCAATATTATGCTCAAAATCTTTCAAGCTAGGCTTCAGCAGTTAGTGAACCAAGAACTTACAGATATAAAAGCTGGATTTCAGAAAGGGAGAAGAACCAGAGGTCAAATTGCCAACATTGCTTGAATAATGGAGAAAGCAAGTATGTTCCAGGGGAAAAAAAATAATAAAACTACATCTACCTCTGCTTCATTGGCTACACTAAAGACTTCGACTGTGTGGATCATAAGAAACTGTGGAAAGCTGTTTAAAAAAAAAAGTGAGAGTCCTAGATCACCTTACCTGTCTCCTCTTTGTGGGTCATGAAACAGTGACTGGTTCGAAATTGGAAAAGGATTATGACACCCTGCTTGTTTAACTTATATGGAAAGTTGTTTCTGTAATCTCTAAGTCATGTCCAGCTTTGTAACTCCATTGACTCCTGTATCCATGGGATTTACCAGGCAAGAATATTGGAGATAGGACTTCCCTGGTGGCTCAGATGGTAAAGCATCTACCCACAATGTGAGAGACCTAGGTTCAGTCCCTGGGTTGGGAGGATCTCCTGGAGAAGGAAATGGCAACCCACGCCAATATTCTTTTCTGAAAAGTCCCATGAGCAGAAGAACCTGGTAGGCTATAGTCCATGGGAACACAAAGTGTCAGACATGACTGAGCGACTTCACTTTCACTAATATTGGAGTGAGTTGCTATTTCCTTCTCCAGGGGATGTACCTGACCTAGGGATAGAACCTGTGTCTCCTGCACTGGCAGGTCGATTCCTTACTGTTGAGCCACCAGGGAAGCCTTTATATGCAGAGTACACCATGTAAAATGCAGTCTGGATGAATCACAAACTGTAATCATGATTACTGAAAAAATATCAACAATCTCAGATATGCAGAAGATACCACTGTAATGGCAGAACGTGAAAAAGAACTAAATAACCTCTTGATGAGGGTGAAAAAAGAGAGTGAAAAAGTTGGTTTGAAACACAACTTTTCAAATTTACAGTCTATTAACCTCATGGAAAACAAAAGATGAAAAAGTGGAAGCAAGGACAGATTTTATTTTCTTGGGCTCCAAAATCACTGTGGATGGTCACTGTAGCCATGAAGTTAAATGACGCTTGTTCCTTGGAAGGAAAGGTATGAAAAACCTAGATAGTGTATTAAAAAGCAAAGACAAAAATCAATTTGCCTACAAGGGTTTGTCATAGCTGATGCTGGCAGGCTACAGAGCATGAGGTTGTAAAGAATCAAATATGACTGAGAGACCAAATGACAACAATGTTTTCTTCCAGGAGTTATGTAAGGATGTGAAACTTGGTTCATGTAGAAGGCTGAGCATTAACGAATTGATGCTTTTGAATGTGATGCTGGAGAAGACTCTTTGATGTCCCTTGAGTTATAAGGAGGTCAAATTAGTCAATCTTAAAGGAAATCAACCATACATATTCATTGGAAAGACTTATTGAAACTGAATCTCTAATACTTGGCCACCTGGTGCAAAGACCTGAGTCAATGGAAAAGACCCTGATGCTGGAAAAAATTGAAGACAAAAGGAAAAAAGTGCAGCAGAGGATACGATGGTTAGACAGCATCACCAAAATGAATTTGAGCAAACTCTGGAGGATTATGGAGGACAGAGGAGTTTGGTGTGCTAAAGTCTATGGGGTAGCAAAGAATTGTGCATGACTTAGCCACTGAACAACAAAAACAGCCCCTCTTCTTTCCCTAGTTCTACCTGAAAACAAAATATGTTTCTTCTGCTTTTAGATTGTGGCAATTTGGGGGAGATATGCTGCGATTCATGGAGTCTCAAAGAGTCGGACATGACTGAGTGACTGAACTGAACTGAACTGATATCTCTCCCTTGGACTTGGATTATAGAACAGGAAAATAGAGACTTATTTAAAAGAATCACTCCTATCTACCCACTGCTGCTTACATATCCTCTCACTCCTGCTTCTGAAGTACCATTTCCACTCTCTCTCTCCCTCTCTCTCTCCATGTATCTTTTTGAAGTATATTGCTTTTGGTGTGGGCTTTTTCTCCTCTTCTCAAGGACTAGTCATCTGACATTTAAAAGTTAGAAGAGACTGCTTTGGCTAACATACCTTTGCCTGGAGCAGTGAGCATAGCACATTTTAAGTTCTGTTTTCAACAGATGAGAAAGTGAAGGGATCAGAAGACATAAGAAAATAGCTTCATTAATATTTCAAATTTATTAGCCTGGCACACACAGATTTAAATTTATACAGTCATTCTCAACAAATTTCCTCACTGTCTTCATAAGTGTGTCTCAGGAAGGGGTTGAAGCTGCACATTTCCAATATATCTTTCAAGAGATTTTGGAAATAGAACTGTATTATCATCCATTTCAGGTTATTTTCTGGTATACAAGGTAAACAAAGCTTGTTATATATTCAACCATTAATGTCACTTACTGCTACTGCTACTGCTAAGTCACTTCAGTCGTGTCCGACTCTGTGCGACCCCACAGATGGCAGCCCACCAGGCTCCCCCATCCCTGGGATTCTCCAGGCAAGAATACTGGAGTAGATTGCCATTTCCTTCTCCAATGCATGAAAGTGAAAAGTGAAAGTGAAGTCGTTCAATCGTGTCTGACTCTTACTGGCCCCATGGACTGCAGCCTACCAGGCTCCTCTGTCCATGGGATTTTCCAGGCAAGAGTACTGGAGTGGTAATGTCACTTAAAGGCTTCTTAAACTTAGTTATCTTCGGGTTAAATATATGCTGTATCTTGAAAAGACTAACTCTAGAGGATTTTGTAAGGTACTTGTTGTAGGGGAGTTTTTGACACTTGACCTCAGTATCTGGTAGCAGATGAGTTACGGGAGATTAATTCTGAAGTTTTATTAGTTAGTGTCAAGTTTCATGGGGGAGACTTTGGGGAGAAGTGAGAGTATGAAAATCACTTAAATGGGTCTTGGGTGATATAAATGTGAAATATGTTTATTTTTAATGAAAGTAGAGTTTGAAACTATACTAAATTGCTATACATATTAATGTTTGAAATTGTTTTCCTCTGAGCAAAACTGACTCTTTCCAAGATTATTATGCTGCTGAAATCCATTCTGTAGAATTATGCAAGCAATAAATGATTCTATTCTTTCTCACTTTACAGTGAAAAAAAAAAAGGTGAACAGCTAGGATCCAGATTGGTTTTAAGAACCCACCTTATTGAAGATTTTTTTTTCCCCTCATTGTATATTCCTTCTTCCTTTGCTATATATTTGTTGACTACATAAGTATGGGTTTATTTCTGTCCCATTGATCTATGGATATTCTTCTGCGGCAATATAATAATGTTTCAGTTACTTTAGTTTATAGCTTAGCTTGAAATCAAGGAGCATACTTCCAGCTTTGTTCCTTATCAAGATTACTTTGGCTATTTGAAACCTTTTGAATTTTTACACAATTTTAGAATTATTTGTTCTAGTCCTGAAAAATTCCAATGGTATTTTGATAGGGATTACAGAGAATCTGCTAATTGCCTTGTGCTATGTGGTAATTTTTAACAATATTAATGCTTCCAATTTATGAGTATATTGTAACTTGCCATTTTTTAGTGGGTCTTCAATTTCTTTCATCAATATCTTACCATTTCCTAAGCACAGGTCTCTTCCCTCCTTGGTTAGATGTATTCCTATTCTTATTGATGCAACTGTAAACAGGATTGTTTTCTTCCTTTCTCTTTCTGATAGTGCATTGTTAGTGTGTAGAAACATGTCAGATTTCTGTATATTAATCTTGTATCCTGCAACTTTATTGATTTCACTTATTTTAATATTTTTTTAGTGAAGTCCTTAGGGTTTTCTACATATAGTATTACATCATCTGCAAATAGTGACAGTTTTACTTCTTTCCAGTTTAGACTAGTTTATTTTTCTCATCTGATTGCTGTTCTTAAGGCTTACAAAATTATATTGAACAAAAGTGGTAAAAGTGAGCATCTTTGTATTGTTCCTATGCTTAGAGGAAATACAAGTTTTAGCTTTCCCCATTAATTACAATATTTGTTGTAAGGGTGTCATATATGGCTTTTATTAAGTTGAAACATATTCCCTTTTTGTTGACATAACTTTTCACTGGAAAAAACATTTTTATAGTCAAAAAGCTTTGATTTCTTTCAGTAGTCATATATGAGTGTCAGAGTTAGACCACACAGAAGGCTGAGCACCAAGGAACTGATGCTTTCAAACTGTGGTATTGGAGAAGACTTGAGAGTCCCTTGAGCTGCAAGGATATCAAACCAGTCAATTCTAAAGGAAGTCAACCTTGAATATTCATTGGAAGTACTAATGCTGAAGCTGAAGCTGAAGCTCTGATGTTTGGCCAGATGATGCAAGGAATAGAATCATTGGGAAAGACCCTGATGCTGGTGAAAAGTTGTTGCTGAGCTGTGAAAAACACTGGGATTCTTGGCCTCCAGAGGGGAGAAATTCAACCCGGGGCCAGTGATGAGGCTTGACCACTCAGAGCTTTTATATAATAAAGTTTTATTAAAGTATAAAATAGATAGAAAAGGCTTCTGACTTAGACTTCAGAAGGGGGAAGAAAGAGTGACCCCCTGCTAGTTTTTACCTGGATGTTATATAGCTACTAACAGTGAAAGGAATTGTCTCAAAACAGTGAAAGGAACTGGAGAAAGGAAATGTCTCAAAACTCAGAGACTGTCATCAGGCCCCTCACCCACAACATGCATTTTGAGATAACACTGGCACAAGGTGAGTTGTGAGCCACAAAATGATTGGCATGAATCTTGAAGAATAGCAGGTTTCCAAGCAAATACAGTCTCATTAACACAGCTTAAGAGAACATTTGCACATTAAAACACACTGGTTTTGTCAAGTCAGTTGATTCTTAGGCTGAACCTACTTGAAGACAGAGTCTAGGGTTAATACATAGTTTATTAACATATCTTAAGATAAACCATTTCCATAAGGAAAATGCATTGGTTAGCTCAAGGTTTGAGAAAAGTTAAGTTCAGGTGGAACCAGGTGTTGTCATGGCAACACATAAATTTAAAAGAAACTTTTCAAATTTGTATGGAGAAGGGGGAAAAATCTAACATTTGTTTGCTTCCTCCTGCCACTTAAGAGAGAGATTTTAAAATGTATGACACTTGCAGCCTATTTCCTCTGTTTGGAGACCCCTGGCCTTTCTACCTATTACCCTCTCACTGGGAAAGATTGAGGGCAGGAGGAGAAGGGGGCAACATAGAATGAGATGGTTGGATAGCACCACGGTCTCAAAGGACATGAGTTTGAGCAAACTCTGGGAGATAGTGAAGGGCAGAAAAGCCTGGCGTGCTGCAGATCATGGGAGTTACAAAGATTCAGACACAACTAAATGACAAAACTAAAACTTTTTCCCTCAATACTGTTTGTGGAGAGTTTTTAATCGTGAATAAATGTTGTAAGTTTTTTTTGTGCAACTAATGAGATGATCCTATAATGTTGATTCTTCAGTTTGTTAATGTGTTATATGAAATTGATTAATTTATGGGTACTGACTCATAACAGCATCTCTAAGATAAATTCCACTTCATCATTGTATAGGATACTATTAACTTACTGTTAAAATTTGTTTGCTACTACTTATTGAGGATTTTGCATCTATTTTTTTTCAGAGATATTAACCTATAATTTTATTTTATGTTATTGTGGTATCTTTGCCTGCTTTGTACTTAGTGACCAGTGCACTAAGTGTGGGCAGCTGCAACTGGAGCACTAAGCATGGCCGAGAGGAGCTACCCACGTCCAAGGTCTGGGGCAGAAGCTGAGAGGACCCCATGCCTGAAGAGCAGTGGACAAGAAGAGTTACCCCACGTCTGAGGTCAGGGGCAGTGGCCAAGAGTGCCAGGCTGTGACGGCTTAGGAACGGCTGAGAAGAGCTACCCCATGTCCAAGGTCAGGGGTGGCAGCCGAGAAAAGCTACCCCGAGTCTGAGGAGCAGTGGCTGCATGGGTACAGGAGGACCTAAAGGAGCTATCCCACACTGAAGTTCAAGAAGGGTGGCAGTGAGAAGACACCCTTCGTCCAAGTAAGGAGCAGCAGCTGCGCTTTGCTGGACTAGCC
>SJYC01110630.1:0-24289 GCA_006408675.1 Madoqua kirkii
AGCATGAGGTGGCCAGAGTACTGGAGTTTCAGCTTTAGCATCATTTCTTGCAAAAAAATCCCAAGGCTAATCTCCTTCAGGATGGATTGGTTGGCTCTCCTTGCAGTCCAAGGGACTCTCAAGAGTCTACTCCTACACCACAGTTCAAAAGCATCAATTCTTCGGTGCTCAGCCTTCTTCATAGTTCAACTCTCACAGGCATACATGACCACAGGAAAAACCATAGCCTTGACTAGATGGACCTTAGTTGGCAAAGCAACGTCTCTGCTTTTGAATATGCTGTCTAGGTTGGTCATAACTTTCCTTCCAAGGAGTAAGCGTCTTTTAATTTTGTGGCTGCAATCACCATCTGCAGTGATTTTAGAGCCCTTCCAAAATAAAGTCTGACACTGTTTCCACTGTTTGCCCATCTATTTCCAATGAAGTGATGGGACCAGATGCCATGATCTTCATTTTCTGAGTGTTGAGCTTTAAGCTAACTTTTTCACTCTCCACTTTCACTTTCTTCAAGAGGCTTTTTAGTTCCTCTTCATTTTCTGCCATAAGGGTGGTGTCATCTGCATGTGTTTCTTCTAGTCCAGCGTTTCTCATGATGTACTCTGCATGTAAGTTAAATAAGCAGGGTGACAATATATAGCCTTGATGTACTCTGTTTTCTATTTGAAACCAGTCTGTTGTTCCATGTCCAGTTCTAACTGTTGCTTCCGGACCTGCATGCAGATTTATCAAGAGGTAGGTCAGGTGATCTGATATTCCCATCTCTTTCAGAATTTTCCAATGTGTTTGGCCTAGCTATAAACTTCAGGACTGCGACTTTAAATAATAACTGTGCTCAGGAAAATTGCATTTTTCTTTTCCTTTTTTCCCTCTTTTAAATAGAGTCTATGTTTAGATCAGATTTAGGTTACCAAAAGTGGAAGATACAGATGTCACATATACTCTCTGCTGCATTACAATCGATAAACCTACATTGACATATCATATCCCCCAAAGTCCATGTTTACAATGTTTACACTCACTCTTGGTGTTGTCATTCTATTGATATGAACAAATTTTATCAGTTTATAATGATATGTTTCCACCATTGTATATCATAAAGAATAATTTCACTGCCCCCAAAATCTTCTATGTTGTGTCTATTTATCTTTTCCTCCCTCCAAACTCTGGTAGCTACTGATTTCTTGTTGTTGTTGTTCTATCCATATTTTGCCTTTTCCAGAATGTAATATAACTGAAATCATGCAGTATAAGTTTTTTTTTGCACTTGGTAATATTCATCTAAGTTTTTTCAATATTTTTTTAATCTTGATAACTCTTTTCTTTAGTGCTGAATGATATTCCATCATTTGGATGTACTACTGCTTATTTATCTGTTCGTCTACAGAAAGACATTTTGGTTTCTTCTAAGTTTGGGCAATTATTAATAAAACTGCTATAAACATAGGTGTGATCATAAGTTTTCAAATCTTTTGGATAGATATAAAAAAATGAGATTGTTGAATGGTATGCTAAGACTACGTTTAGTTTTGTAAGAAACTGCCAATCCATCTTTCAAAATAGCTTGTACTGTTTAGTTTTCATAATAAGGAAATGATGGCTTCATAGAATGAATTAGCAAGTAGTTCTTCTGCTTCTACCTTATGAAAGAGAGTGTAGACAATTAATCTAACTTCTTGCTTGAAATACTTAGTAGAATTTGCCACTGAGCACTGATAACTTACCTTGTGTTTACATCTGCTCTGGTTGAAATTAATATAACTACTTCTGCCCTTTGGTTAGTGTTAATATACCTTGCCACTGTCTATTTATTTGCTTAAAAATACAAAAACAAAAACAAAACAAAAAAAATCAGGGGTTTTATTCTAACCCTGTAAACAGCAACCCACAGGAGAGGTTATCCAGGGCTTGTACAGTAGTTGAAGTGGTCGTTAGGGACTCAGGTTCTTTTTTTTTTTTTAAATTATTAGAATGTAGTTGATTTTGGGGAAAGAAATGGCCACCCACTCCACTATTCTTGCCTGGAAAATCCCATGGACAAAGGAGCATGGCAGGTTTCAGTCCATGGAGACACAAAGAGTTGGACATGGCTGAGTGACTGAGTACACATAGTTGATTTAGAGTATTGTATTAGTTTCTAGGGTACAGCAAAATAAATCTGTTATACATATACATATAACCACTCTTTTAAAAATTCTTTTCCTAGATAGGTCATTACAGAGTATTGAGAGCATCCCCTGTGCTCTAAAGTAGGTCCTTATTAGTTATCTATATTACATATAGTAGTGTGTATATGTCAATCCCCGTCTCCCAATTTATTCCTCCCTGCTTACTGCCAGTAAGTATGTTGTTTTTCTATTTCTGTGACTCTACTTCTGTTTTGTAAATAAGTTCATTTGTATAATTTTTAAAGATTTCATATATTAACAAAATCATATGATATTTATCTCTGTTTGGCTTACTTCGTTTAGTATAACAATCTCTAGGTCTATCCATGTTGCTGCAAATGTCATTATTTGGTTCTTTTCCATGGTCAAATAATATTACATAGTATACATGTACTAAATATTCTTTATTCATTCCTCTGTTGATGGACATTTTAGATACTTACATGTCCTGGCTACTGTAAACAGTGCTGGAATAAACATTGTGGTGCATGTATATTTTTGAGTTTTGGTTTTCTCTGGATATATGCTCAGAAGTGAGATTGCTGGGTGATATGGCAGTTCTATTTTTAAGGAACTACATCGTTCTCCACAGAGGTTGTACCAACTTGCATTCCCATCAACAGTGTAGGAGGATTTCCTTTTCTCCATATACTCTTTAGCATTTGTTGTTTATAGATTTTTTTTGATGATAGCCATTCTGACAAGTATGAGATGATACATCGTTGTATACTTGATTTGCATTTCACTAATAATTATTGATGTTCAACAACTACTTACATGCCTCTTTTCCATCAGTATGTCTTCTTTGGAGGGTTTTCTGTTTAGCAGTTTTACCTATTTATTGATTTTCATTTTTTCATATTGAGCTGGATATGTTAATTGTATATTTTGGAAATGAATCCCTTGTCAGTCACTTTATTGCAGATATTTTCTCCCATTCCGTGGATTGTTTTTTCATTTTTTATAATTTACTTAGCTGTGCAAAAGTTTTTAAGTTTAGTTAAGTACCATTTGCTTATTTTTGTTTTTATTTCCATTACTGTAAGAAGCGGATCAAAAAAAAAAAAAAGACATTGCTATATTGTATGCTAAAAATTGTTCTGCCTGTTTTTTCCACTAAGAGTTTTATAGTATCTGGTCTTTAAGTATTTAATTTATTTTGAGCTTATGCTTGTATATGGCATTATATTAGGGATGTTCTACTTTTATTATTTTACATGTATCTGTCCAGTTTTCCCAGCACAACTTATTGAATAGACTCTCTTTTCTCCATTGTATGGTCTTGACTCATTTGTCATAGATTAGGTGTCCTTAGGTGTGGGGTTGTTCTTCTGAGGGAGTTTGTTTCCTGAAATGTGTGGCTACAACAAAACAACAAATGGATCAGAGATGGCAAAGCCCATCAATATATTGTAAAATAATTATACTCCAATTAAAATAAATAAATTAAAAAATAAAACGTAAATATTAAAGTATCATGAAATAAAAGAAAATGAAATGACAATGATGCAAAATTAATGGGCACAGCAAAAACATTGAAAAACGTAGTTGATTCAGTCAATTAAAAAATAAAAAGAAACAAAAATCTCTCGGCAAACAAAGGTTCAGGACAATAGAGCTTTATGGGAAAATTATATCAAACACTTAAAGAAGAATTCTATAAAACATTTACTCTTCTCTAACTATTCCAAAAAATTGGAGAGAAAGAAAAATTTCCAATCTCATTATAAAAGGCAAGAATCATTCTGATATCAAAAGCAGGCAAGTTCAGTTCAGTTCAGTTGCTCAGTTGTGTCTGACTCTTTGCGACCCCATGAATTGCAGCATGCCAGGCCTCCCTGTCCATCACCAACTCCCGGAGTTCACTCAGACTCATGTCCATCGAGTCAGTGATGCCATCCAGCCATCTCCTTCTGTCGTCCCCTTCTCTTCCTGCCTCCAATCCCTCCCAGCATCAGTCTTTTCCAATGAGTCAACTCTTCACATGAGGTGGCCAAAGTATTGGAGTTTCAGCTTTAGTATCATTCCTTCCAAAGAAACCCTAGGGATGATCTCCTTCAGGATGGATTGGTTGGATTTACTTGTAGTCCAAAGGACTCTCAGGAGTCTACTCCAACACTACAGTTCAGAAGCATCAATTCTTCGGCACTCAGCTTTCTTCACAGAACAACACTCACATCCATACAGGACCACAGGAAAAACCATAGCCTTGAGTAGACAGACTTTAGTCAGCAAAACAATGTCTCTGCTTTTGAATATGCTATCTAGGTTGGTCATAACTTTTCTTCCAAGGAGTAAGCATCTTTTAATTTCATGGCTGTAGTCACCATCTGCAGTGATTTTGGAGCCCCTCAAAATAAAGTCTGACACTGTTTCCCCATCTATTTTCCATGAAGTGATGGGACCGGATGTCATGATCTTTGTTTTCTGAATGTTGAGCTTTAAGCCAACTTTTTCACTTTCCTCTTTCACTTTCATCAAGAGGCTTTTTAGTTCCTCTTTACTTTCTGCCAAAAGGGTAGTGTCATCTGCATATCTGAGGTGATTGATATTTCTCCTGGAAATCTTGATTCCAGCTTGTGTTTCTTCCAGTCCAGTGTTTCTCATGATGTACTCTGCATAGAAGTTAAATAAGCAAGGTGACAATATACAGCCTTGACATACTCCTTTTTCTATTTGGAACCAGTCTGTTGTTCTATGTCCAGTTCTAACTTTTGCTTCCTGACCTGCATACAGATTTCTGAAGAGGCAAGTCAGGTGATCTGGTATTTCCAGTTCTTTCAGAATTTCCCACAGTTTATTCTGATCCACACAGTGAAAGGCTTTGGCATAGTCAATAAAGCAGAAATAGATGTTTTTTTTCTGGAATCTTCTTGCTTTTACCATGATCCAGCAGATGTTGGCAATTTGATCTCTGGTTCCTCTGCCTTTTCTAAAACTAGCTTGAACATCAGGAAGTTCTCAGTTCATGTATTGCTGAAGCCTGGCTTGGAGAATTTTGAGCATTACTTTGTTAACATGTGAGATGAGTACAACTGTGCAGTAGTTTGAGCATTATTTCGCATTGCCTTTCTTTGGAGTTGGAATGAAAACTGACCTTTTCCAGTCCTGTGGCCACTGCTGAGTTTTCCAAATTTGCTGGCATATTGAGTGCAGCACTTTCACAGCAACATCTTTCAGGATTTGAAATAGCTCCACTGGAATTCCATTGCCTCCACTAGCTTTATTCATAGTGACGTTTTTAAGGCCCACTTGAGTTTACATTCCAGAATGTCTGGCTCTAGATGAATGATCACATTATCATGATTTTCTGGGTTGTGAAGATCTTTTTTGTACTGTTCTTCTGTGTATTGTTGCCACTTTTTCTTAATATCTTCTTCTTCTGTTATGTCCAGACCATTTCTGTCCTTTATTGAGCCCATCTTTGCATGAAATATTCCCTTGTTATCTCTAACTTTCTTGAAGAGATCTCTAGTCTTTCCCATTCTGTTCTTGTCCTCTATTTCTTTGCATTGGTCACTGAAGAAGGCTTTCTTATCTCTTCTTGCTATTCTTTGGAACTCTGCATTCAGATGCTTATGTCTTTCCTTTTCTCCTTTGCTTTTCGCCTCTCTTCTTTTCACAGCTATTTGTAAGGCCTCTCCAGACAGCCATTTTGCTTTTTTTGCATTTCTTTTCCATGGGGATGGTCTTGATCCTTGTCTCCTGTACTATGTCACGAACCTCATTCTATAGTTCATCAGGCACTCTATCAGATCTAGGCCTTTAAATCTATTTCTCACTTCCACTGTATAATCATAAGGGATTTGATTTAGGTCATACCTGAATGGTCTAGCGGTTTTCCCTACTTTCTTCAATTTAAGTCTGAATTTAGTAATAAGGAGTTCATGATCTGAGCCACAGTCAGCTCCTGGTCTTGTTTTTGCTGACTGTATAGAGCTTGTCCATTTTGGCTGCAAAGACTCTAATCAATCTGGTTTCGGTGTTGACCATCTGGTGATGTCCATGTGTAGAGTCTTCTCTTGTGTTGTTGGAAGAGGGTGTTTGCTATGACCAGTGCATTTTCTTGACAAAACTCTATTAGTCTTTGCCCTGCTTCATTCTGCATTTCAAGGCCAAATTTACCTGTTACTCCAGGTGTTTCTTGACTTCCTAGTTTAGCATTCCAGTCCCCTATAATGAAAAGGACATCTTTTGGGGGTGTTAGTTCTAAAAGGTCTTGTAGATCTTCAGAAAACTGTCCAAATTTGGCTTCTTCAGCATTACTGGTTGAGGCATAGTCCTGTATAACTGTGATATTGAATGGTTTGCCTTGGAAACAAACAGAGATCATTCTGTCGTTTTTGAGACTGCATCCAAGTACTGCATTCCAGACTCTTGTTGACCATGATGGCTACTCCATTTCTTCTGAGGGATTCCTGCCCACAGTAGTAGATATAATGGTCATCTGAGTTAAATTCCCCCATTCCAGTCCATTTTAGTTCGCTGTTGACGTTCACACTTGCCTTCTCTTTTTTGACCACTTCCAATTTGCCTTGATTCATGGACCTGACATTCCAGGTTCCTATGCAATATTGCTCTTTACAGCATTGGATCTTACTTCTATCACCAGTCACATCCACAGCTGGGTATTGTTTTTGCTTTGGTTCCATCCTTTCATTTTTTCTGGAGTTATTTCTCCACTGATCTCCAGTAGCATATTGGGCACCTACTGACCTGGGGAGTTCCTCTTTCAGTATCCTATCATTTTGTATTTTCATGCTGTTTATTTGATGTGCACATACAATTTAATATGACCTTCTACAAAGCTAAAATGATCAGAACAAGAAAATTCACAATTTGAAATATTTGGGGAAAAAGTTTTGTATCATCTTTTCATGTGAAACTTTTCTGAACAATGGCTTTCATGGAAAATACAGAAATAAAGTGGCTTACATTTTGGTAGGAGTTTATGTTTGGGAGGGCTTCCTAGATGGTGCTAATGATTTAAAAAAAAAAAAATCTGCCTACCAATGCAGGAGATGTAAGAAACATAGGTTCAAGCCCTGGGTCAGGAAGATCCTGGAGGAGGGCATGGCAACCCTCTCCAGTACTCTTACCTGGAGACACTCCCATGGACAGAGGAGCCTGGTGGACTAGAGTCTATGGGGTCTCAGAGTTGGACACAGGTGAAGAAACAGCAAACACGCAGGCATACTTTGGGAATATCTTCCCAGGGATGTTCATGTTGTAATAGAAAAGGAAAGAAGACAGTAAGAACTATTGGTCTCGTTTCCTAAAACTGGCTCCTAAAGTTAAGAAAATAAATATGACACCCTGAGGCTCTCACTCATTTCTAATGATGACTGTTATTTTAACGATGGGGGAACGAAGCACGGGTGGGTAAGAAGTCAGAGATGACCTTGTAAGTCGATTGCTCTGGATGCAATAAAATCCCAGAGGCCTCTTCTTTCTGTGCTTCAGCTGCTGGCTTGTGTGAGTTTTTTATTTTAGTTGTGTCTTAGCTATACATTTTTAAAGCATCTAATGGCATGCAACCCAGCAGGGTCTGAATGTGATTAGACCCAAGTGAAGCACCATTAAAAATGGGAGACATGTTCGAATGACATGACATTTTGAATGAGTGCCCAACGTGGACCCCAGTGTGCTGGTTTTGTGTTTGTACTTGTTTCTTTGATTCTTAAACTTTTTTTTTTTCAGAAGAAAATGTGCTTTTGTGCAACAGCTAATAGGATGCTTCATAGGTCACATGCTATTTTCAGGACCAGAGAAGAACAGCATGTGTTATGGATGAAGTAAAAAACATCACTGCTGAGTCTCCCAGCCTCTGTAAGCTCAGGTCAAGGCATTATCTTTGATTTTACTTTTCAGTTGTTATTAACTTTTCTTTTTTCTTTGTTTACTAACATGCAGCTTTGCTCCCTCAATCAACCTTAACACATTCACCTATAATTTCTCTTTGAACTTTAAAGGTGTAATGATCTCATCAACCCAAACCTTCTACTGCCTTTAGAACTAGCACTTGGTTCCCTGATTTCAGCTGATCTCAACCAATTCAATAGGTGTTTATGTCATACAAAAAGCCCTGTGCCAGCCATTGTTCGAAGACTGTTTTAATGCTCTATGTCTAGCGTATGTCTTATTAAAAAACTCACACATTGTGTGTCCCCATAACATAAGTGTAAATGGATGTATGGGTGTGTTCTCGGAACTTTTTTAATTTAAATTTTACTGTATTTAGTAATGGACCTGATAGATGTGGAAACAGTGTCAGACTTTATTTTGGGGGGCTCCAAAATCACTGCAGATGGTGATTGCAGCCATGAAATTAAAAGACGCTTACTCCTTGGAAGGAAAACTATGACCAACCTAAATAGCATATTCAAAAGCAGAGATATTACTTTGCCAGCAAAGGTTCATCTAGTCAAGGCTATGGTTTTTCCAGTGGTCATGTATGGATGTGAGACTTGGATTGTGAAGAAGGCTGAGTGCTAAAGAATTGATGCTTTTGAACTGTGATGTTAGAGAAGACTCTTGAGAGTCCCTTGGACTGCAAGGAGATCCAACCAGTCCATCTTAAAGGAGATCAGTCCTGGGTGTTCATTGGAAGGACTGATGTAGAGGTTGAAACTCCAATACTTTGGCCACCTCATGCGAAGAGTTGACTCATTAGAAAAGACCCTGATGCTGGAAGGGATTGGGGGAAGGAAGAGAAGGGGATGATGGAGGATGAGATGGCTGAATGATATCACTGACTCAATGTACATGAGTTTGAGTAAACTTTGGGAGTTGGTGATGGACAGGGAGGCCTGGCGTGCTGAGGTTCATGGGGTCACAAAGAGTCGGACATGACTGAGCAGCTGAAGTGAACTGATCTGAATGGACCTGAAGTTTTTGGAGTTTGCAATAGGCAAATTATGAGACCATCTACACTGTCATTTCTGACAATGTTATAGGGACAAAAAAACCTTAAACTGCCTTTCAATAATATGATCATTTCCCTTCATTATCAAAGTGTTACATTCAAAGTTATTACCACGGACATGTGACACAGGGCAGGAAAGGGAGGGTGAGGTTAAATTGAGAGAGCAGGAGTGACATATATATACTACCATATGTGAAACAGACAGCTAGTGGGAAGCTGCTGTACAGCACAGGGAGCTCAGTGGCTGGTGCTCTGTGATGACGTAGAAGGGTGGGATGGGGGGTGGGAGGGAGGCTCAAGAGGAAGGGACGACATGTATGCATATAGCTGGTTCATGCTGTTGTACAGCAGAAACTACCATGACAGTGTAAAGCAATTATACACCAATTTAAAAGTTTTTATCATAAAAGACATTAGTAAGAAATGAGGGTAAAAAGTTGACTGTTTTTATTTGCTATGAAGTTGCTATTTAAATGCATTTTAGTACAGTTGACCAAAACACATTTGCTTGTGACTAACAGCTCTAAAATCACCGTATGTTAAGACTGTAATTTGAGAAGGGCAACTAGGATTTGTTAGCTACCTTTTATGGTCCATGTATCTCTAGGTGACTTCCTCTTAGATTTTAGAGTTCTTATATCAAGCATCCACACTTTAGACATATTGATAGTGCAGTCAAGAGCATTATTAATTCACTTTTTTCCTCCTGAGTCAGGAGTAAAACACCATGACCCTCAATATCAAGGGAGTTCTCTCTTCACTGCTGCCTGTAACTTCTCATTACGTCCCTTGTAGATGAGCCTGGTGGAATCCTTAGTTCAAATTTTTCTTTTATGAATTTTTTCACCCACTCCATCTCCAACTGAAGATCTATTGCTTCAGGAAGTCAACAAATTTTTATTATTTGTTGTATACAAAATAAATCAAATAACTTCGTTTTGACCCCCATGTGAAGATCAAAAGCCTTACAACTTAGAAGGTGACACATTGTAGCCAAACATGATTATAATATCATGGAAATTACAGAACCCATCTTCATATATTATAGCATTAAAAATCTCATTTTTGCCTGTTTTTAGCACATAGAATTCTTCTCGGTAAGTGTAAAGTGCTGCATATGTACAGAGAACTTGTCAGCTAAAAATGCTTGAGGCTTTAGTCTGTATTTCAACAGGATGTGTTTGAACAGAAGTTTATTTCAACACTTCATTATTTGAGCCTTCACTGTATGTTTGCCTAAAGAGGAAGAAGACAACAGCTGAAATGGATGGAGGGAACAATGAAATACTCAATGTAAGACAGGAGGAAGCAAAGAAAGTCACTTTAGGTGATATTCTAAGTGTTTAACGCTATACAGGCTCATGTATCAGAAAAAAATGCTACTCTTCAATTGCCGTAGACATGTACCAATGCCTACCAGCTCAATACACCCCCTCAGTGTTCATATCACCTCTGTTTACAGTGTCTTGTAAGTTAGTCTCATTCTTCAGAGAGAGAAAACGCTAGCGGTTCAAAGGCATATGCTGCTCTCCTTTTCAAGAGCCTCTGATGATGAAATATCAGATGGTTTATCTAATCTGATGTTTTCCTCATTGTTCTATTTTTCTGTTCACTCGTGCTCAGTATACTTCTTTGATTTGTATTTGTCTCCACAAGTGTTGGCACTCTGTGTATTCCCAATTTCTACCCTTTTACTTTGTATTCCATTTACCCTCCTTCTTTTCAGAGCTGCCATCCTTCCCATCCTTTCCTCACTGGAAAAGAACCTGATGCTGGGAAAGACTGAGGGCAGGAGGGGAAGTGGGTAACAGAGGATGAGATGGTCGGATGGCATCACCAACTCAACGGACATGAGTCCATCATTGGAGTTTGGAGTTTGGGGAAACTCCAAGAGATAGTAAAGGACAGGGAAGCCTGGCCCACTGCTGTCGATGGGATCACAGGGTCAGACGTGACTTAGTGACCAAACAATAACAACAACAAATCCTCTCCTAAGGAGAGGTGGCTTCCAGCTTTGCAAACCTTCATTTCTTTAGACTGATCATACTCTCTGCTCACACCACCACGTGCACCAGACTTGTTGCTCCTCCCATATCACCTACTGCAGCCAAGTGCCTCTTGGTCATCCTTAATTCCTCTCTCAACTTCCAATCCACTTGCTGCCCATCAGCAATTGCTCTTTTTCCTACCCCTCTCAGTGTCGGTCTGACCTTAATTGCTGTCTTTATTGTCAGAGCTTAGTACAGTCTCTAATCATCACTAACTGGGAGAAATCCGATGGTCTCCTAATGCATCTTGATGTCTCCATTCTTGTGCAGCTCAATCCATCTTCTATTCTGCTACTGGAGAGCTTTCTAGAAAGCACAGGAACAGTTGGTCATACTCTGCTTTTTTTCACACTTTCTTAGTATTCAATGTGACCCCCAGAGGTGAGTTTGTTTGGTTATCTTCTTTGAAATTGTGGGAGAAAAATCAGCTTTAACAAGAAAAACTGTGGGTAATAGTTCTGAATGAGCAAGAAAGTTAGAATATTTTAAAAACCATTTATCAAATAAAGTACATCTTAGCAGTAGCACAAGGAAAACTTTTTGCCTATAGAAGGAATTTATGAGGCCAAAACAAAAATACTTAATGAGGCACCTATGGCAGAGCTAAATTGCAAATTTAGGTTAAAAAAATGTCAGGGCAGCACCTCCTATATTAAACTTAATTTAACTAGATTAAGCTGAGTTAAAATTGATTAGACCAAGCCTGACATCATTATGAATTTTAATACTGATAATTAATAATGTTTATTGAACACATAGTTGATGTAAGGTAAGACAAAGTCCATTCCCCTGAGTTTATAATCTAAATTGGAAAGGGAGACTAAGAGTCTTCTGAAAAAGTAAAAATGAGAAATAGACCTCAGGGAAATGAGTTCTAATAGCATTGACTCCATCAGGAGAGGATAGCTTCGTGTTGTAATGAAAATAGGTAACTGCACAGAATGTTGGATTCTTTGTAGTTGTTTAAGGGAGGGATAACTCCCAGAAACATTATCTTTATAGTAGTTACTGGTGAAGTGAAAATGTTTGTCAGTTTTAGTGGAAAAGGAAAAATTAAGTAAATAAGATACCAGGTACAATGAACCAGGAGGAAAAATTCACATATCAGTTCATTTTCTGAGGAATAAAATGCACTAAACCTATTAATGCATAGGTTTCTTATGCATATTTGCAATAGCTTAATTTCTTTAAACCTCAGTACTTTCTGCTCAATTTTTATATAAATCTAAAACTGCTCTAAAATATGTCTATTAAAAATCTAAAAATACATTATCAGCCCAACTCATAGAGAATCGTCATACCACCATGCCCAGTATTCCTAAACCATCTATGGATCTAGGAGTCCTCAGGCAAAATAAGTGAGTTTAGGGTTGGTTTTCTGTACTCTGACAGAAACCTATGTGATTTAGTTTTATAGAGGGCTTTTTTTTTTTTTTAGAGATTGTTTTTGGTTTGTTTTTGCACGCAACAAGATAGCATTTAATCTGACTTGACAAGTACTTGTCAGATGTTTTTACATAAGGACCTTCAATGTACTCAAGACACATGAAATCACCACATTGACACAATTTTTTTGGTTAAGGTAGTTTGATTTCAGTTATTAGAGCACGTTCCATGCTCTGACAATGGAATTGATGGTTGAGTGGTAAACATATTTCTAGCTGCCCTAGAAGTCCAGCATTAAACCCTGTCACTCTTAGCCAGGGTTAGAGGGAAAAAAATCACTTGGCACATTACTGTCTTCTCTATAGACTGGCTTTCCGCACACTTTGAATTACAAATGACAAGTACTGATGGAAAGATTCGACAACCTAAAGATCACAGGTGGGGACTTCTCTGGCAGTCTAGTGATTAAGACATTGCCTTCCAGTGCAGGGGAACAGGTTTGCTTCCTGGTCAGGGAGTTAAGATCCCACATTCCTTGTGGCCAAAAACCCAAAACATAAAACAGAAGTGATACTGTAACAAATTCAATAAAGACTTTAAGAATGGTCCACATGGGAAAAAAATGAATTTCTGAAGACGGTTCCTTATGGTGAAATAAATGATGATATCAGTAGAATACAGATAAACATTACAATTCCAGGGATTTAAATTAGAAATGTTTTCCTAATTCCTGTTAAGTGTGTATCATGCAAAATGCTGGGCCGGATGAAGTAAAAGCTGGAATCAAAATTGCTGGGAGAAATATCAATAGCCTCAAATACACAGATGACACCATCCTTATGGCAGAAAGCAAAGACATAAAGAGCCTCTTGAGGGTGAAAGAGGAGAGTGAAAAAGTTGGCTTAAAACTCAACATTCAAAAAACTAAGATAATGGCATCTGGTCACGTCTCTTCATGGCAAATAGATGGGGAAACAATGGAAACAGTGAGAGACTTTATTTTATTGGGTTCCAGACTCACTGCAGATGGTGACTATAGCCATGAAATTAAAAAAATTAAAAGATGCTTGTTCCTTGGAAGAAAAGCTATGGCCAACCTAAGTGGCATATTAAAAAGCAGAGACATTACTTTGCCAACAGTGTCCATCTAGTCAAAGCTATGGTTTTTCCAGAAGTCATGTATGGATGTGAGAGTTGGACCATAAAGAAAGCTGAGCACCAAAGAATTGATGCTTTTGAACTGTGGTGTTGGAGAAGATTCTTGAGAGTCCCTCGGACTGTGAGCAAATCCAACCAATCGGTTCTAAAGGAAATCAGTCCTGAATATTCACTGGAAGGACTGATGCTGAAGCTGAAACTCCAATACATTGGCGACCGATGTGAAAAACTGACTCATTACAAAAGACCCTGATGCTGTGAAAGATTGAGGGCAGGAGGAGAAGGGGATGACAGAGAACAAGATGGTCGGATGACATCACCGACTCAATAGATATGAGTTTGAACAAGGTCTGGGAGTTGGTGATTGACAGGGGAGCCTGGCGTGCTGCAGTCCATGGGGTCACAAAGAGCCGGACATGACTGAGCAACTGAATTGAACGGTAAGGCTATAATCATGGATATATATTGGGAGATGAGTTTTAAGATCCACATTTCTTGAAGGACCAAATCTGATGGTTTTGTCACAAAGTGTGGCTTCTTTAGTCACACAGGTGTTGTTATTCATCCAAAGAATGACAAAAGTGAGAGAAAAATAATACATGGAAGCTGTCTGGGGACTGCTTATTACTTCTGCCCTCGTTCTATTGGCCAGAATTCACTCATTAGAACATCTAAGTATAAGGGAGGCTGGGAAATACTGAGGTAAAGGAAGTGAGTATGTAGATACAGTTAGTAAGTGAGTAAATGAAGTGAGTAAATGTAGATACAGTTATAGAGGACTTCCCTGGTGTCTCAGATAGTAAAGCGTCTGCCTACAATGCGGGAGACCTAGGTTCGATACCTGGGTCGGGAATATTCCCTGGAGAAGGAAATGGCAACCGACTCCAGTACTCTTGCCTGGAAAATCTTATGGGCAGAGGAGCTTGGTGCAGGCTACTGTCTATGGGGTCTTAAAGAGTCGGGCACAACTGAGAAACTTCACTTCACAGTTACAGATAAAGTGAAGTGTTAGTCATTCAGTCGTGTCTGACTCCTTACAGACCTCATGGACTGTAGCTTGTCAGCTTCCTCTGTCCATGCAACTCAGGGATCAAACCCAGATCTCCCACATACAGGCTGATCCTTTACTGTCTGAATCACAGTTATGGATAATATAGATAGATAGATAGACACTATTATATATCTAGATATAGATGTTGTTATAGATAACTATGGGGATTCCATGGTGGCTCAGATGGTAAAGAATCTGCCTGCCAATGTGGGAGAGCCAGGTTTGATCCCTGGGATGGAAAGATCCTCTAGAGAAGGAAATGATAACCTACTCCAGTATTCTTGCCCAGAGAATTCCATGGACAGAAAAGATGGTGGGCTATAGTTCATGGGGTCGCAAAGTTCATGTCCGACTGAGCAACTAGCACACACACACATAGATAGCTGTACAGATACAGGCTTCCCTGGTGGCCCAGCAGTAGAGAATCTGCCTTCAATGCAGGAAAATGCCTGCAAAGCAGGAGATGTAGGCTGGATCCTTGGGTCAGGAAGATCTCCTGTTGAAGAAAATGGCAACATGCTCTCCAGTATTCTTGCCTGGAGAGTTCCATGAACAAAGAATCCTGACAGACTACAGTCCATGTGGTTGTAAAGAGCTGGACAAGACTAAGGACTAAGCATACATAGATATATATAGTATATCCTCCAAGTGCATATAGCTTATCCTTTTTTACATTAATTTGTATTATGTATATTAATTAAGATAAGGATGGATCAGAAATTGAGGTGAATAAAATTTGATTAACGAAACAAGAGTGAATCTTTCCATGACAACACATTATGTTTTAAGGAATATATATATATATGAAAGAAATGAGAAAGTTAGTTAGGGCAAACCTACTGAAAATGGATAGATTTCTTTTCAACTTGTTGAGGAGAGACATCATAAGCTTCTTTCTATTATTTTAAGTTCCATCAAATTTCTTTCGTTCCCAGGAGAGCTAATTTCTCACTGCAGTCTTGAGTCATGACAGATAATTAGGAAATCTGGTCAGGCTTCTGCGGTGCCATATTTCTGAAATTTTTATATTGTTATAAAATAGCTTCAGGGGAGACACACATGCAAAAAAAAAGGATAATAAGGGTGAGAGTGCATTAGCCTAAAGTATAATTTTATTGTTTTCCATCTGTTGTAATTATAAAAATAAACTCTCTTGTACTCTGATCAGCAGGATCAGTCATCAGAAAGATGCTTATGTCTTGCTACATTTCTTGTTATATGTTATAAATAAGAGCATCTTATCTGTATGGCTTTTTAAATTCTATCTCTTTGCCTTAGGAACAGAGCCATTGCAATCTTCCCATTAGAAGAGTAATTTTTTCCCCCAAACCAACATAGCTTGAGGGAGTAGTATTTGTTTCAACCAAATCATTACTGCCTGTGGGATTTAGATTTGCATTTGCACATCTTTCCAAGGTGACTGAAAAAGCATTATTTTAAGAAAAGAACAATTTAAATACCATAGTTTTGGGGATGTGTTTTCTCTGTACATATTGATTAAGAATAATGTATGTGCTTTTGATTGAGAGTGGAGGAAGATTCAGGGAGCATCTTTCACCTAAATTTTACAGTTGTAAACAAACTGACTCAAGAAAAAGGAGCTCTGTCCTTCCTCTTTCTTACAGGTATATTGTCTGAGCTACTGAAAGAGCTCCTTAAGTGTGTGCTGATTATTTTAGAATATTAAGGAATGATTTCATTATACTGAAGAGGATGGCCATAGTCAATTGCCTTAACCCTGCATTTATTCTCTCTAACATAAGGAAAGGACCTAACTTTGGCACTAATGAGAGAAAAAAATAAAAACCAAAGTAAAACAATAAAGTAAAAGTAGTATCATTTTTATCTTTTCCTTAAAAATGAAATATTAATGGTTATTCATTGACTCCTATTGTATCCTACAATGCATTTTTAATAGACCTTAGTTTTTGGAGCAGTTTCAGGTTTACAACAAAATTTAGCAGATGAAGAGATTTCTCCCTAGCTTCCATCTCCTACACATGCACACCACTCCTATTATCAGCAAGCCCCACAAGAGTGGTATACTTGTTACAAATGATGAACCAACACTGCCACATCATTATCACCTATGGTCCACAGTTTACAGTAGGGTCCACTCTTGGTATTATACATTCTGTGGGTCTGGACATTCACACACAATAGGTTAACATACACATAAGTGGTCTGTGCTCCAGCTATTTGTCTCTTTCTCCCTCCGAGCCTCTGACAACCAGTGGTCTCTACTGTTAGAATCCTTCTACCTTTCCCAGCATGTGATATTCTTGGAATCATACCATACACAGCCCTTTGAGATTGGCTTCTTTCATTTAGGAATATGCATTTAAGTTTCCCCTATGACTTTTGATGGCTTGATAGCATTTATTTATTCCATTGCCTGGATGTGCCAGTTTATCCTTTCACTTACTGAAAAAATAGCTTGGTTACTTCCAAGTTTTGGCAATTATGTATGAAGGTACTATATGCATCTTTGTGCACACAATGTAGGTTTCATTACAGATGGGAAATGGGATAGAGACACAAAAATAGATTTTTTAGATTTTTGAAGGGGCTTTAATTCTCTCAAATCTAATTTTCATGTCTCTTCATAAATGTCTTATACAGATACCTTTAACATATTGAATAAAAATATCCATGGATGAAGGCCGGAAAGTGTATTTTCAAAAGTTTGTTGTCTCTAGTCAGCCAGATTTGGAAGCCACCCCTCTTTGAAACTCATTAATTTTAGGAACACAAGAAATGGAGAGCTTAAGTCATTCAGATAGGGAGTAGCAGGTCAGGGCAGTAGTGGAAAAGTGTTCTTGTTTTTAGCTCCATATGATCATATTAATTATAAATGTGAGCGCAGAGTTGTTTTGTTTTTGTTTTTTTTCCTATTACCCAACATAAAAACTTGTTGACATTACAGGAAAGCAGTGATGCACATTCTCTACCTTTACACTACACGAAGACCCAACAAAAGTAGACAGAACCCATTCTTAATCCAAGGTCCTCTGAATGGACTAAATTTTAACAGAATAGAATATTGTCAATTTTCTTCTTTGGACTGTCCTAGTCAATTCATGAAGAGTGCTTGAACATTTTGATTTTCAACATCTCTCCATTTTGGGTATTTGATCAAAGGGTTCCACTTGCAATTCTTTGAAGACCCTGACATGAATTAGATTTCTAGGAGACTATCCACTGAGCGGAAGGACTGTAAAGAAGCCAATGTGTAGTGTGATGGAATTGTGATGAAGGCATTTTTCCTATTTTTGTTATTTCGTATTTTTCTCTGAAAAGAAGACCCTTGTAAGTACCTCTTCTGGTGCACCTGTGCTCTTATCCTCAGACCTAAAGACCCATTCTAGTTATGTTGTATGGTTTTAGCTGACTCCTATAATGTATAATAAAAATGATTTTTTAAAAAATTATCATAATAGTATATATGCAGTTCCCAGCTCTGTAAGCATGTACAATTAGGGACAGCCTTAGAAAACAATGGAAAGATTAAAGGGGCCTCTTGTCTCAAATCATTCTGCATAATGTCTCTCAAACTAGACAGGAAATTATCAACTCCTCTTGCTGGGAGCCACCCCAAGAGGGAGAATGACTTAAGGGACAAACAAATGTATGAAATGACAATGATTATTTTGTAACCAAAGTGAGTATAAGGAACAAGCAATTCTGAATGGTGTAAAATACTTAAAAAAATTAAATTGTAACAATCTTTTGGTTCTTCAAAGGGGTAAACCATTTGAAAAATATTTTGCAAAACAGGTTTCATGTGAAATTTGGAGGAAGAAATCTTTCATGTGCTTCTGGCTAGGTGGTTATAAGTGGATATATTTTCCAGTATGTATGAAGCTGGATAATATTTGTGGATGGGGAAGACAAAAAGGAGATTGTGTCATGGCAGGATGGTGATAAGCACCAAAGCCATGAGTTAGAATACCTCAAAATGCCTGTAGGGAATAATGAGTCAACAAGGCTGGGCACAAGCATGAAACTCTAGAGATAGGGCAGAACTAGCTTGCAGCTGACTGAAAAGTATTGAAACAGAACAAGACTCTGGGGTCTTTCCCCCCATATCACCTGCCTTGTCTTTTGTCTGTGGAGAAACTTTAGCCAAAGAATAAGTTTAATCAGAGAAGTGAGACAACACAGAAACAAAAGAAATAGGACAAAACGGTAATAGTTTAGTCACCAAGCATAGCGAAGGACCTTTGGTTACTCCTTAAGGGCTGTAGATGATACGCTGAGCCGCAACCTGTGAGCTGTCTTACAGATGAAATGCCCATGAGGTGGGTACGTGATGATCAGACTGTAGCCATGACATAAATTGTGGCAATTCGAAGAGCCAGCCTCAAAGAAATGGGAACAAACTGATCCTGGAACTGAAGACTAACTGTACTTGTAACAGTCAAGTAGATGCTTATTACACAACCCACAGTCAATTTCAAGAGGCCAGGCAGAGCTGACTGTGCTGTTTCTGCACGGAGCCTCCCTCCCCTCTTCAGCTCTAAAAGCTCCCGCCTACTGATTGTTGGGGGCTGGGTGGGGCAAGAGTCAGCCTTTGAATAGGAGCCCCCATCCCTCATCCCCGACCCCTGCACACTCCAGGTTTCCAGCTTCCAATATAAAGCAAACGTTCCTTTCCACCAACTTTGCCTCTGTGTTGGACTAAGAGCGGCAGGCAGGCAGACCCCTATTTTTTTTTTTTTTTTTGGCATCCAGTGTGAGGCTGCTGTAGTCTCGCGACACCTGGCTGCCCCGGGGTTTCTACCATCACCCTCCCTCCACCTGCGGAGCAGTGGCCATGATGGGAGGCGCACTGGGAAGGCCGTGAGGAGGCCGCTGCTCCTGACCCGCTAGCCCTCACAGGGGCTTTGGAGGGAAAGCTCCCGGCAGCTGATGAAACCGTTTGTTTCGGGGATTCTCCCTGTTTCTCCCCTGCTTGGCACTGACTGCCAGCTGACGTGTACTCCTCCATGGAACGGAAACGTGCATCTGGATGAGCTGAGGAGCTCCGAGACTAAGTTAAGTCCATCTGCACATGGCAGGGCCAGCATCTCTTTTGAGCACAAAGTACTGTCTGGGGTTTCTTGTCAGTTGGTTCTGACGTGTGTCTGACTTTGAGAACCGTTTGTGAGCACTGTCATTTGGACATTTTATCAGGTGGTTCTGAGGTGTGTCTGATGCTGAGGGCTGTTTCTGTTGGGGACATGTTTGTTTGGAACTCTGTGTTGACCATCATAAAGATAAAAACGCTATGCATTTCCGAAAACATCTTTATTCCATCAGTAATGTTCGCTTTATTACAAATTGAGGAATATATCATGCATAAAACTTTTATCCTGTGTTGTCTTCATTTAACCTGGATGTTTTTCTAGAAGTTTCAGTCCATAAGGATTCTCATTGGTTAGGTGATTTCTTTATTATCCTAGAGCAGTCATTCTCAAAGTGTGGTCTGCAGACTGACAGCATCAGTGTTTTCAGGAAATTTCTTTGAAACATACCTTCTGCAAACCATTATATTAGCCCTGCCAGGTGACTCTACTCAAAGAATGACTGGAGCAGAATTACTGATTTCTTCGCTTTATAGCTCTGTTATGACTTCAGACAGCACTGTCAAAGGAGTATATGCTAAATAACTATAAAGAAGTGCATTTTGTTCATATTTTTGTTGATTTTACTTCCCGTTAGAGGGAGATTTCATGCTTAGTCACTTCCATCATGTTTGACTCTTTGATACCCCATGGACTGTAGCCCATCAGATTCCTCTGTCCATGGGATTCTCCAGGCAGTAATACTGGAGTGGGTTGCCATGCCCTCTCCAGGGAATCTTCCCAACCCAAGGACGAGCCCATGTCTCTTACATCTCCTGCATTGGCATGAGGGTTTTTTTTTTTTTTTAATTTTTTTACCACTAGTACCACCTGGGAAGCCCCATAAACAGGAGACACCTAGTCAATTGGATCAAGCCTGACTGGTCCTTCTGTATGCAGATCCTCAAACCCCCAAGAATCCATAATAGTTTAGTTTTGTGATTTTAGCAGACCTCTGAGGTACAATTGTGGAGAAGGCAATGGCAACCCACTCCAGTGTTCTTGCCTGGAGAATCCCAGGGACGGGGGAACCTGGTGGGCTGCTGTCTCTGGGGTCACATAGAGTTGGACACGACTGAAATGACTTAGCAGCAGCAGCAGCAAGGTACAATTGACCAAAAGTATATAATAAATAGATTTTGTATTTTAAAAATTATTATAGCAAAATATATAGGCACATGAATAGGCGTGTTTGAGAAAAGATCAGAGATCTCATTACCAGGAGTGGTTCCTTTCAGAACTGCCCTGTATGGTTGTTCAGACTGTGAACTGCACAACTTCTGGGAGTGCCATTCACTGAGACTGAAGAATAAATGATATTTCTGGGAGTTGCACAATACAGAGGCCCTGACTCCTATGTTTAGGTGAGAATTATGCATTGTAATAAGAAATATGGGTAGTCTAATTTTCTAAAGAGATGACTGATGTTTATCTTTGATAATTTCTATTGCCATTTCAAATTGGCTATTTATTTGTGACTATGGTGTAAGTTTAGATAAGGTGTTTTTTCATACAAATTTTTAAAACTTAAGTAAATACAGATACATTCTCATAAAAATGGCTGCCATTTAATTTTGCATAACTGACACAGGAGTGTAATTTTTGAATGAACTAATATATCAAGGATCATTTCATGAAGAATCATTTAGACATTTTAGAAGAAAACTAAAATAACCTTTCCTTTGGAGTTATTCTGAGATCTGTTGCTTTTCAAGTCTTCCTGTTGAAAATTAGTGAACTTTAGAAATTTATGCTAAATAGTTGGTTAATTTAATATTCCTCTGTATGTGCTTATTTACATAATGTATTCCAAATATTCACATGTGAAATCAAGTTAATGTTTTCATGTAGACATTTCTAGATATGTTCTGTATAGTATGGCAAAAGGATACAAAGTTTGTCTTCTATAATAACAATATAATTTCTCCTAAAACTGTATTCTTCATGAACAAATGATACACTGACAGAGTGTACAGGAATTTATTTATATCAAACAAATCTTGATTGGAAACATATTCTGCATTTCCTTTGTAATCCTAATCTTTATCTATTTAGTCACTAAATCAAGTTCAACTCCTTGCAACCCCATGGACCATAGCCCACTAGGCTCCTGTGTCCATGGGACTTTTCAGGCAAGAATAATGGAGTGGGTAGCCATTTCCTTCTCCAGGGGATCTTTTCAACCCAGGTATCAAACCCACATTTCCTGCTTGGCAGGCGGATTCTTTACCACTGAGCCACCCAGGTCTAGTCTTCATAACAATTCCAACACTGAGATGGAATCACCTACTGTAGTAGTAGGTTAGGATAGGGAGGCTTTCAAATATCAGATCTTCCGGTAGAACTAGTGACTACAGATGTTTTAGCATCTGTTTTTGTTTTGGCATAAAGTTTTCACATGAGGACCAAAATGAAAAGAAAAATTTTATTATGAAGATAAAGATATTCACTATGTTTCTAGCTCTGGGATTTGATCTCAAAGACAAAAATAAGTGCTAATTTATATACTTTTACTTATATACTTTTTTTTAACACCACAAAGGGGTTTTGGAGGTTTATAAAAATTGCGTACAATAGATGGAAAGACTATAGTTAAATTCCTGCAGCAAATAAATGTGAACTAGTGGCCAACCATTGCAGACACTTAGATTGCCTTGATTAATGTTCTCAAGAAGTATTTGGACAATTGTGAGCAACTAAACAAGATTTCCAGGCTGAATATATGGTGCCATAATCCCAACTGATACCTCACAGATTTTAGTCCCCCAACTGAAGTATTATCAGTGTATATAATAAAAGCATAACTGTAAAGGCACTATTGGAAATTCTTGAATAACTTAGATGTTAGCATCTCATTGTTCCTGTTCTTTTGGATTTAGTCTTGCGTGATCAGTCGCTTCAGTTGTTTCTGACTCTCTGTGACTTCATGGACGTTAGCCTATCAGGTTTCTCTGTCCATAGGTTTTCCAGGCAGGAATATTGGAGTGGGTTGCCATGCCCTCCTTCAGGGAATCTTTCAACTCGGGGATTAGACCCACATCTCCTGCATCTCCTCATTGCAGGCAGATTCTTTACCTGCTTAGTCTTAATGAGTGATATTGTCTTGCTGGGCACAGTAAGAACTGTGACAGCTCAGATAGTAAGCAGTGGGACTGGCTGGCATTTTATACCTAAGTGTGCCCATAACATTGGCCATAAGGAAAAAGGTCATTCAACATACAATGAAAGGTCATTACTAAGGAGTGATTTCTAGTCGCTGGAAGAGATGCTCAGGGTGTTCCTTAACATTTTGGAAAGTTTCTTTCTGGTAGGTGATAAAGTGTCTCAACTATGGCTAACTTTTGTGACAGGAGAACCAGGTAAAAACTGACTAGCCTCAGGAAGGCTTGAAGCTCTTACTATATTTTTGAAGTTAACATATCACTGTTTCTCCTGTGTGCAGTCACCAGTCGCCCAAATGCCTGACTTAGGAAAGATAGGTGACATCTCTCTCTTTATCATCCCACACACTCAACAGCCGTTTCTATCAATTCTACCCTGTAAGTGTCTTCTTGTTCCTTCGAAGATAAATGTATCATTCTATCTCATTAAACCTTAATTTGCTAATCACAGTCTGCAAAACAGGTTGGGATGTAAACGACTACAATTTATATACACTGTCATGGTTCCTTTTTTGTCTTTCAAGAGAAAGTAGCATCGACAGCAGGTGGTGGAGGAGCCTGGCTTGTCTGGGTTTCAAGCCAGTCCTGGGCTTTGTCCATCCATGTTTCAAGGCCATGGGTGGCCTCAGGCGGCAGAGGGTCAGCTCAGTGGAAACCTGGATTTGGTTCTAAGAGCTGTGGAATTGAGAAGTGACATATATACTACCATATGTAAAATAGATAGCCAGTGGGAACTGCTGTATAGCAAAGGGAGCTAGTTTCATGCTCTGTGACAGTGTAGATGGGTGGGATGGAGGAATAGGAGGGAAACTCAAGAGGGATGTGATGTATGCATAATTATGGGTTATTTGCATTGTGGTACAGCAGAAACCAGCACAACATTGTAAATCAATTTTCCTCCAGTTAAAACTTTTAAAAATCCAGTTGATGATTCATTGATGGCAGATCTTTGAGCACTATGACTAATTAGGTTAGGCAAGCAACATGGGAAGCAGTATCATATGTTTGCTTTTTTGTTTTTGCTATTTGGTACCATGAGTAGATGATTCAGGGCTTCTGTGAAGATATTTACATCGATTTACATAGAATTTGCATGAAATTCATCTATTCTATGTCACAGGCTCCCACTCCCTAATTGCTTTCTAAAAAAAAAGAAAATGTTTTGATCACTCTCACCTACTCCACCTCCATCAGCCTTTAAGACAACTTTAGTTCTTTCTTGAAATGCAATGGACTACAAGTTGGACACACTGTTTTATTCCCTACAATAGTAGGGTATTTTTTTTTTTT
>SJYC01110632.1:0-21928 GCA_006408675.1 Madoqua kirkii
AGTGTCTCTGCTCAAGGCTGAACATGCTGGCAAGCGAGGCGTTCTGCCAAGGAGTCTGGACACAGCCTTGAGTTTAATGGTCCCTTGCTAACGAGGGAGCATTCCTTTCTTTTGATAAAAGGAGAGAGGAGGGCTCTGGACAGACCTTGCAGTAAACAGAGGTTTCACTCCCCTTGCTGTATGATAACATGAATGCACCTGCACTGTATTGAAAAGGCTTATTCATGCAGTCTGGAATTCTGCCTAGGGGGCTATATAATAATAAACCACAATTATTTGCGCAGTCTTTTCCTCCGGCCAGAGTGTGTGTGTGTGTCTCCTATATGTCTCGTATGTTTTGTGTGTTTTATGTCATTTCACTTGAAATCTCCAGTAATCAACACTACTGGAAAAATCATAGCCTTGACAATATGAACCTTTGTCAACAAAGTAATGTCTCTGCTTTTTAATACACTGTCTAGTTTTATCATAGCTTTTCTTCCAAGGAGCAAGCATATTTTAATTGCATGACTGCAGTCACTATCTGCAGTAATTTTGGAGCCCAAGAAAATAAAGTCTGTCACTATTTGCCTTGCTTCCCCATCTGTTGGTCACAAAGTAATGGGACCAGATGTCATGATGTTAGTTTTTTTGAATGTGGGGTTCAAACTAGGTTTTTCACTCTTCTCTTTCACCTTCATCAGGAGTTTCTTTAGTCCTTCTTCACTTTCTGCCATAAGGGTGGTGTCATCTGCATATCTTAGATTATCAGTATTTCTCCAGCAATCTTAATTCCAGCTTCAGCTTCATCAAGCCAGGCATTTTGCAAGATGTACTTTGCATATAAGTTAAATAAGCAAGGTGACAGTATGCAGCCTTTAAATACTTCTTTCCCAACTTTGAATCATCCCATTGTTTTATGCCCAGTTCTAACTGTTGCTTCTTGACCTGCATGCATGTATCTCAGGAAGCAGGTAAGGTGTTCTGGTATTCTTATCTGTTGAAGAATTTCCACAATATGTTGTGATTCACACAGCCAAAGACTTTGGCTTAATCAATAAAGCAGAAATAGATATTTTTCTGGAATTTTCTTCCTCTTTCTATGATCTGGATGTTGGCATTTTGATCTCTGGTTTCTCTGCATTTTCTAAATCCAGCTTGTACATCTGGATGTTCTCAGTTCACATACTGTTGAAACAAAGCTTGAAGGATTTAGAACATTACCTGTCTAGCATGTGAAATGAGTGCAATTTTGTGGTAGTTTGAATATTCTTGAAAACTGACTTTTTACATTCTGTGGCCACTGCTGAGTTTTCCAAATTTTCTGGCATACTGAGTGCAGCACTTTCACAACATCATCTGTTAGGATTTGAAATGGCTCAGCTAGTATTCCATCACTTTCACTATTTTTGCTCACGGTGATACTTCCAAAGGCCCACTTGACTTTACACTCCAGGATGTCTGGCTCCAGGTGACTGATCACACCCTCATGGTTATCTGGGTGACTAAGATCATTTTCATATAGTTCTTCTGTGTATTACTGCCACCTCTTCTTCATATCTTTTGCTTCTGGTAGGTCCTTACCATTTCTGTCCTTTACTATGCCCATGCTTGAATGAAATATTCTCTTGGTATCCCTAATTTTCTTGATAAAATATCTAGTCTTTCCCATTCTATTGCTTTCCTCTATTTCTTTGCATTGTTCACTTAAGAAGGCTTTCTTATCTCTCTTTGCTATTCTTTGAAACTGTGCATTCCGATGGGTGTATCTTTGCTTTTCTTCTTTGCCTCTTGCTTCTCTTCTTTTCTCAGCTATTTGTAAGGCCTCTTCAGACAACCATTTTGTCTTTTTGCATTTCCTTTTCTTGGGGATGACTTTTATCACTGCCTCCTGTACAATATTACAAACGTTTTTCCATAGCTTTTCATGCACTCTCTCTACCAGATCTCATTCCCTAATTCTAATCATTTCCACTGTATAACTGTAAGGGATTTGACTTAGGTCATACTGAATGGTCTAATGGTTTTTTTCTACTTTCTTCAACTTAAGTCTGAATTTTGCAATAAGGAATTCATGATCTAAGCCACAGTCAGCTCCATGTCTTGTTTTTATTAACTATATAGAGCTTCTCCATCTTTGGGTGTAAAGAATATAATCATTCATATTTCAGTATTGACCATCTTCTGATGTTCATGTTTAAAGTCATCTCTTGTGTTGTTGAAGAGGTTGTTTGTTATGACAAATGTGTTCTCTTTCAAAATTCTGTTAGCCTTTGCCCTGATTCATTTTGTATTCCAAGGCCAATCTTGTCTGTTCCTTCAGGTATCTCTTGCCTTCCTATTTTTGCTTTCCAGACCTCAGTGATGAAAAGGACATTTTATTTGGCATTAGTTCTAAAAGGTCTTGCAGGTTTTCATGTGCTATTTTTTTTCACATGGTTGCAAAAGTTATGTTTCAATTTCAAGTCCAACTTTAATTCTATTGGCTTTATTGTTATTTAAAAGTTTTCCAGAAGCTTTATGTCAGACTACTTTTCAGATTTCAGTAGCAGAGACTGGTATCCAAAGAATCGTGTAAAATGAGGTTTGAAGTAATGGGAGAAATAGCTTTGAGTAAGCAACTGTCAGGGTCTACCACAGTAGACAATACCATGACTCATTTAATTAAAAGTTTCTAACTTTGAGGTAATGTTTAGAAAGGCCATACAACCCATGATTTTATTGGAAATTTCTCCAAGGCCTTAAATCTAAATGTGATGGTATTTGTAGATAACAAATGGACATGTGTTTTATATATATATTTTAAAAAGAGAACAAACAAGGGGAAATTAGAGGTCATCTGACTTCTTTTCAAGAAGGTGTAGTTGTCAAGGTGGTTTACTTATGAGCTTTCATCTTAAAGGTGGAATTTATCAATTGATCTATTCAACGTTTATTGAAAAGTTCATATTTCACTTTCATTCCTTTTCTCTCAGTTCAGTCACTCAGTCATGTCCAACTCTTTGTGACCCCATAGACTGCAGCACACCAGGCTCTTCTGTCCATCATAAACTCTCAGAGCTTACTCAAACTCATGTCTATCAAGTCGATGATGCCATCCAACCATCTCATCCTCTATCATTCCCTTCAATCTTTCCCAGCATCAGGCTCTTTTCAAATTAGTCAGTTCTTCGCATCATGTGGCCAAAGTTTGGAGTTTTAGTTTCAGCATCAGTCCTTTCAATAAATATTCAGAACTGATTTCCTTTAGGATTGACTGGCTGGGTTTCCTTGAAGTCCGAGGGACTCTCAAGAGTTTTCTCCAAAACCACAGTTCAAAAGCATCAGTTCTTCAATGGTCACCTTTCCTTGTACTCCAACTCTCACTTCTATACATGACTACTGGAAAAACCATAGCTCTGACTAGACAGACCTTTGTTGGCAAAGAAATGTGTCTGCTTGTTAATACGCTGTCTAGATTGGTCATAGCTTTTTTCCCAAGGAGCAAGCATATTTTAATTTCATTGCTGCAGTCACCATCTGCAGTGATTTTGAAGTCCCCCCAAAAATAAAGTCTGCCACTGTTTCCATTGTTTCCGTATTTTCCATGAAGTGACGGGACCAGATGCCATGATCTTGATTTACTGTATGTTGAGTTTTAAGCCAGCATTTTCACTCTAATCTTTCACTTTCATGAAGAGGCTCTTTAGTTGTTTGCTTTCTGCCATAACATGGTTTTATCTGCATATCTGAGGTTATTGATGTTTCTCCCAACAGCCTTGATTCCAGCTTGTGCTTTTCTCTATTAATGATTAAATATATGCTTACTAATATACTATATTCCTTGCAACCCTACCAATTAGCCTGCTTGTCTTATAATTTTTATGAAATGTTGGAAATGATTCACTCACATTGCTGTTTTAGTACTTTTCTTCTACATATAAGGTTGAGTTCCTTTTATCTTTAAAGCATGATTTTAAACATCAATATGATGTTAACTTTTAGAAAGGAATTGGGTCACCATCTATCTTGTTCTGTATGCTAGAGAAGTTTAAATCTCCAAAGAATAGTTTGTTATGTATGTCTTGAAACATATTGATTTTTATCTTCACTGAGCCCAGAAACATTTTGTAAATAGTTGCTTGCCAATTTCTCCCCATATATGTTGCTGCATTTTTTTCTCCTTAAACTAATTAAATCAATATATTTTTCAACACTTACTAAGTCTCAGAAAATGTCCAATAAAATTCATGATAAAAGATCTACATTAAAGCTCATTAATTGAAAATTCAAAATTCAACATTCAAAAATAATATAAAATCTTCCAGGGAAGAAAAAATTTACACTCAAAAATAATCTAAACAAAAGTTCAATAATAGAATAGCATTTCACTTCCCAAATATTGATAATCTTTCTAACTCAGAGGAAATTTCTGTACTATGCATCTATATATACCTAGTTAAATATTAAATCACTGTAAGGTTTAATTGAAGCAAAAAAAAAAACTTATTTCTATTAATATTTGGCATAAGCACAGTTTCAAGAGCCATAATAAAAAAGAAGCAGCAGAGAAAAGTCCTGAGATCTAAAAAGCAAGAGATTCACTTAGTAAAGAATTGGGAGATTCACAGTGTGATAATGAAGGGAAAGCACAGCGAAAGTTCTGTGCTGAAGACCTAGAAAGCAATCAATCCTGACTGCAGAAGAGGGCCAAAAGCTTTAGCAGCATGTCCCCTTGTATATGAAATTGACCAAATATCTGCTGTTTACATTTTGGTCAGAAAAATCAAGAGTGGCTAACTGAAGTAATGATGCTAAGTAAGAATATAAAAAGTAGTATGTTGCCAGCTCCAGGAAAATAAAATGTAAAATAAAGTCTTTCATCTTTGATGAGGTTCAGATATGGATAATGCATACACTATCATAATGAGGCACATATTGATTATTGATAAGACAAAATGTATGGTTTAACAACTTTGGAAAGATGTGGGTGTAATTAAAAGGTTTGTCAGAGAGCTAACTCTTTATTTTACATAATAAAATAAAGTCTAAAATGCTTTACATTTATTACCATTATAATAATTCCATGTATAATTGTTATCTATATTTTACAGTTTTGTGCCTACTCAGTAACTTCAGTCATGTCTGACTCTCTGCAACCCTGTCAACTGTAGTTCATCAGGCTCTTCTTCAATGAGATTCTCAAGGAAAGAATACTGAAATGGGTTACCATGCCCTCCTCCAGGAGATCTTCCCAACCCAGGGACCAAACTTGCATCTCCTGTATCTCCTGCATTGCAGGCAGATTATTTACCCACTGAGCTACCTGAGAAGTCCATAATTTACAGATAAAGAACCATTTTTAGGAAAACTCTGCTCATAATAATAGTATAACAAGGATTTATATATAACAAATACTATCCACAAAGGCAGTATTCAAGCTAGTATTTCATGAATTTAGTCAATGAGTGTTCTAATTTTCAGTAAGACTTCAGGCAGTGAAACCCCAATAGACATGCAGATTATTTCAACTATGAAACACTTAATTTTAAAAATGTAGTAATATAGACACACATTTTTAAATGTGTTTTAATATATTTAAATATATTCTTATATTGCAAAAGTAAACATTCAAGAAATGCAAAAAATACAAAGGAAAATCCAGTAATTTGCCTTTCATCAACAATAGACAAATTATTGCAGCTTTTTCTGAGTTTTGTTTTTCTAGTGTTCTAAGAAAATGCATTTAAATTTTAGACAACTGCTTTGGGCCTGCTATCTTTTAATTTATTTCATTGCATGAATATTATTATTTGTGTTCATTAAGAATCACTGTACTCTGAAGTTGTCATAAGTAAATACAAGCCAGAGGCAACGGTGCTTTGATACTATTTCTATATACCTCTGAAAAATTTTTCTGAAGAAATGTCATTTATAAAAATAGTATATTAATTTGTGCTTGCTTTCTCTGTTCAATGAACAATATAATAATAAATGAAATCATTTTAATATATTTTCTTGATCTATTTTAATCATATTGTATATTTACTATCTGATTCATGCTAAATTATGTTGCTTTTAGAGGTGAATCCAAATTACAGTATTTTATTTGGAAGAACAAGAAGATTCATGCTTTGGCTTAAATAGCATGTAGGATTTGTGTCAAGGTTATCTGTTTCCTCTTTGCTACTACGCATGATACTTCAGAGTTGAATATAACACAGGGGTAATTGTCCATATAAATTGTTTTTCTCAAAACTTTTTGGGTAAGAAGAAAACATGTAGGAATTCAATAGAACTATTTTATCTTACTCAAATAGAGGAACGTAAATGAGAACAAAACAGAAATACTGGGCTTCCCTGGTGCTGCTGTTGCTGCTGCTAAGTTGCTTCAGTCATGTCCGACTCTGTACGACCCCATAGACAGCAGCCCACCAGGCTCCCCCATCCCTGGGATTCTCCAGGCAAGAACACTGGAGTGGATTGCCACTTCCTTCTCTGCCGGGGTCCAGCCCCAGTGGATCCAGGGTGATTCGAAGGTGGGGACGGAGTCGGCGTCCTAGGAAAAACTTATTTAATTCCTAGAGAGGGACTAGGAATTTAGCAGAGAAAAAGAGGCCGAATAACTTGGTTAACACAGGATGCCAATCACCACCTATGTAGGCCACAGGCGCCTTCCCGTTCTCCCAAAGGAGAGGAGGCACTGAGCCCTCGCTGCCCCCCCCGCCCAGTCCAATCTTAGAAGCCCAGGCAGAATTAGTAGGCTTGGTGGGTCCTATGCACCAGATGGGAACTCGACCAGAAAATAGTAAGAGAGAGAGAAAGGAGCTGAATAACTTGGCTTACGTGGGGTACCAATAAAATTCCAGACAAGGAATTTGCACCATATGCATGGCAGGCACCCACGCTCCAGATGGGAATTCAGCCAGAAAATTGGGGAGCAGAAAGGAACGACATGAGGGAATCAGTCTTTCCGGAACTGATCCGATTTCTTTATTTTTGGGTTTGCTTATATACCTTTTGTTACATATAGGGATGAATACAGAGTCACGCGGGGGTCAGCAGTCCTGACCTTATCAAAATCAGGTGCTTTACATAAAAAAAGTTTTAGGGGTTTTACATCATCTTCAAGCCATTTCTGCCTGCTGACATTTACAACTCTTTCTTTCTGATAACCAAAAAACTTATTTTTTCCAAGGGTGTTTTTCCTTAAACCAAGCACCACCCTCCAAATAAAGTCGCATTCCTATAGGGTGAGGGTGTAGTGAGTTACAATCAAGAAAGGAATTTATTTAACCCAAGGTTAACATGATTAATCTTAAAGGTTAATACTTATTTCTCCTATATACTTAAAGGTTAAGACTTATTTCTCCTACAGGTTAATACTTATTTCTCCTATATACTTAAAGGTTAAGACTTATTTCTCCTATATGTTAATTATATTCATTATAAGGGCAGGGAATATGAAGGTTTTAGCAACAAACATCAGTCCAACAAATGAAAATCCTTTCACCAATGTTCCTCTTAAGATCTACTCAGTCTTAAGATAGTGACAAAGTTACATTTTTGCATAGCAAGGACACAGTGATTTATAACAAAGTACAGTGATCTATTGCAAGAGAGAAAATTCATTAACTCAGAAAGTCTAATATTGCTAACATCAAAAACTACTATATTTCCTTTTCTATGTTCCAAATATATTGATTAATATATTCCCAGGTGTCTAAAGGATATGGAGGCCTGGCAGCAATCATTGACTCAAGGACAAGAAAAAGCCCTATGTTAATTAAGACTCTCAAAATACTCCAAAACTCTCTGTGCTGTTTATGGTTGAGAGGTAGTAAACCATCATGTTTCTGCAGAGAGGTTTAACCTGAGATGCCCTTGTCCCACCTAGGGCAGGGAATTAGCAGCAATTATTGACACAACAGTTGAAGAAACCCTTTATCAATATAATTCCCAACCAACCCACTATACTTAATAATTTCTAACTTTCCACAAGAATTTGCCTTTAGTAAGTCAAAAACATCTCGTGCCTCTCATGGTTGGAGGGCTGTTGTGGCCGGAGGAACCTACACAGGCAGGCTAGATAACCTTCAGAGGAGTCCAGTAAGTTGAAACACTCTAGTCATGCCCAGGAATTTTTACTGCCTTTGAGTTGCACATTTACTCCTTCTTGGAGAGAAATGGTTATGGGGGAGAGCCCCCCGTAGGTGAGAGTACAAGACAGACTCTGGTTTTGGGGTTAGATGCTTGGGAGCAGGGGATTTTCCTGAGGCTTCAACATGCCTTTGCGCATACTGAAGCCCCCTTCCTCATGACCTTTGCTATTGGCAGAGTTCCTCACACTGGCCCCAACACTTCTCCAATGCATGAAAGTGAAAGTGAAGTCATGTCCGACCTAGTGACCCCATGGACTGCAGCCTACCAGGCTCCTCTGTCCATGGGATTTTCCAGGCAAGAATACTGGAGCAGGGTGGGGCTTCCCTGGTGGCTCAGTGATAAAGACTATGCCTGCCAATGAAATAGATATGGGTTCAATCCCTGGTTCTGGAAAGTCCCACATGCCATGAAGTAACTAATACTTTGTGCCACACTATTGATTCTGTGTTCTACATACCTGAATCTCCAACTTCTGAGCCCATGAGCCACAACTAGTGAAGCTCCTGAGTCCTACAGCCCATGATCTGCAACAAGAAGACACTTCAATGAGAAACTGGCCCACTGTAACTGGAGAGGTGGAGAAGGAAATGGCAAGCTACTCCAGTACTCTTGCCTGTAGAGTCCCACGGACAGAGGAGCCTGGTAGGCTACAGTCTGTGGGGTCTCAAAGAGTCCAATACAACTGAGTGACTTCACTTTCCTGAAAGTAGCCCTGACTAAACCCAAGTAGAGAAAATATCTCATGAAAATGAAAACACAGCACAGCACAGCCATAGATGAATAAATAAAATTATAGAAAAACAGGAATGCCTGTTTAATACCAGAATTATCCTTAATATTTTCCACTTTTGTTGTTCCTCAGTCTTTCAGTCATGTCTGATTCTTTGTGATGCTATGGACTGCAGTGCACTAGGTTTCCCTGTTTTTCAATATCTTCCGAGTTTGCTTAAACTCATGTCCATTGAGTTGGTGATGACACCCAACCATCTCATCCTATGTCACCTCCTTATCCTGCCTTCAATCTTTCCCAGCATTAGGGTCTTCTCGACCAGTCAGCTCTTCACATCAAGTAGCCAAAGTATCAGACCTTCCGCATTAGTCCTTCCAATGAATATTCAGAGTTGATTTCCTTTAGGATTGATTGATTTGATCTTCTTTATGTCCAAGGGACTCTCAAGAGTCTTCTCCTGCAGGGGGGCGCTCCGCAGAAAGAGAGAGGCAGTGGAACTTCCCTCAGCAAAGCCGAGGGGTCCCGAGGAGAGGTGAGCCTGCTGTCCGCCAACCCAGCCCCTCAGCGAGTGAGAAACAATCAGATGCCGACAGGGGTTCCGTCTATGCAGTCCCGCTTTATTGCTGCAAACTCCCAGCTCATATAGGCAAGCAAGGGGGTTTTAGGAGGGACTTTCCATAGTTGCACCAATCACGTTAAAGGTCAAATCGTCATGTGCCTTCATTATAACAGGAGTCTGTGGAGATCACGCGCTGTTTGCATGCACAGAAATCAAGAGAGCCAATCGAAAAACTCTGACAAACAACATAGACCATTCCCCCATCTCTTCCGCCAGGTGCCATCTTAGGTTTTTGACTGCAAAGCTAGCCCCTTTCTTTTTAAGATTTCCCATTTAGGGCCCCACATTCTCCTGAACCACAGTTTGAAAGCATCGACTCTTAAATGCTCAGTCATATTTTTGAACCAATTTCACGTCTGTATGTGACTACTGGAAAAACCATAGCTTTGACTATACAGACCTTTGTCAGCAAAATGATGTCTACATTTTAATACATTTTCTAGGTTTGTCATAACTTTTCTTCCAAGGAGCAAACTTCTTTTAATTTCATGACTACAGTAACCATACCCAGTGATTTTGATTGTAAGAAAATGAAGTCAGTCACTGTTTCCTTTTTTTTTTCCATATATCAGTCATGAAGTGATGAGACTAGACACTATGATCTTAGTTTTCTGAATGTTAAGTTTTAAACCAGATTTTTCACTCTTCTCTTTCACCCTAATCAAGAGGCTCTTAATTCCTCTTCACTTTCTGAGGGTGGAGTCATCTGCATATCTGAGGTTATTGACATTTCTTCCAGCAATCTTAATTCCAACTTGTGTTTCATCCAGCTCAGCCTCTCACATGATGTACTCTGCATGCTTGAGTGCTGCTGCTGCTAAGCCCTCTCAGTCGTGTCTGACTCTGTGTGACGCCATAGACGGTAGCCCACCGAGCTCCCCTATCCCTGGAACTCTCCAGGCAAGAACACTGGAGTGAGTTGCCATATCCTTCTCCAGGGGATCTTCCCAGCCCAGGGATTGAACCCACTTTTTTTACATCTCCTGCATTGGCAAGCAGGTTCTTTACTACTAGTGCTACCTGATATACTCTGCATATCAGTTAAATAAGCAATGTGACAATATAAGACTTTGATGTACTCCTTTTCCAATTTTGAACCAGGCTGTTATTCCTTGTCTGATTTTAACTGTTGCTTCTTGACATCCATACAGGTTTTTCAGGAGTAAGGTAAAGGGGTCTGGTATAATTTCATGACTACAGTAACCATACCCAGTGATTTTGATTGTAAGAAAATGAAGTCAGTCACTGTTTCCTTTTTTTTTTCCATATATCAGTCATGAAGTGATGAGACTAGACACTATGATCTTAGTTTTCTGAATGTTAAGTTTTAAACCAGATTTTTCACTCTTCTCTTTCACCCTAATCAAGAGGCTCTTAATTCCTCTTCACTTTCTGAGGGTGGAGTCATCTGCATATCTGAGGTTATTGACATTTCTTCCAGCAATCTTAATTCCAACTTGTGTTTCATCCAGCTCAGCCTCTCACATGATGTACTCTGCTGCTTGAGTGCTGCTGCTGCTAAGCCCTCTCAGTCGTGTCTGACTCTGTGTGACGCCATAGACGGTAGCCCACCGAGCTCCCCTATCCCTGGAACTCTCCAGGCAAGAACACTGGAGTGAGTTGCCATATCCTTCTCCAGGGGATCTTCCCAGCCCAGGGATTGAACCCACTTTTTTTACATCTCCTGCATTGGCAAGCAGGTTCTTTACTACTAGTGCTACCTGATATACTCTGCATATCAGTTAAATAAGCAATGTGACAATATAAGACTTTGATGTACTCCTTTTCCAATTTTGAACCAGGCTGTTATTCCTTGTCTGATTTTAACTGTTGCTTCTTGACATCCATACAGGTTTTTCAGGAGTAAGGTAAAGGGGTCTGGTATTTCCATCTCTTGAAGAATTTTCCACAGTTTGTTTTGACCCATATAGTCAATGGCTTTAGCATAGTCAATGAAACAGAAGTAGATTTTTCTTTTTCTGGAATTCATTTGCTCTCTCTATGATCCAATGAATGTTAGCAAGTTGATTTCTGGTTCCTCTGACTTTTCTTAATCCAGCTTATACATCTGGAAGTTCTTGGTGACATACTGCTGAAGCCTAGCTTGAAGGACGTTAAACATTACCTTGCTAGCATGTGAAATGAGTACAAATATATGGTAGCATGAAGATTCTTTGGCATTACCCTTCGTTGGGATTGGAATGAAAACTGACATTTTTCAGTCCTATGGCCACTGCTGAGTTTTCCAAATTTGTTAGCATATTAAGTTCATCACTTTAACAGCATCATCTTTTAGGATTTGAAATAGCTCAATTGGAATTTAATCACCTCCACTAGCTTTGCTTGCCATAATGCTTCCTAAGGCCCCCTTGACTTCACACTTCGGGATGTCTGGCTCTAAGTGAGTGACCACATGAGCATGGTTATCTGGGTCATTAAGATCTTTTTCGTACAGTTCTTCCGTGTATTCTTACCACCTCTTCTTACTATCTTCTGCTTCTGTTAGGTCCATACCATTTCTGCCTCTTGTTGTGCCCATCTTTGCATGAAATTTTCCCTTGGTATCTCTAGTTTTCTTGAGGTCTCTAGTCTTTTCCATTCTATTATTTTTATTTCTTTGCATTGTTCACCAAAGAAAGCTTTCTTATTGTTCTTTGTTATTCTTTGGAACTCTGCATTCAGATAAGAATATGTTTGCTTTTCTCCTTTGCCTTTTGCTTCTCTTCTTGTCTCAGCTATTTGTAAGGCCTCCCCAGACAACATTTTGCCTTTTTGCATTGCTTTTACTTGGAGATAGTTTGGGTACCATCTCCTGTACAAGGTTAGGACCCTCCATTCATAGTTATTCAGGCAACCTATCAGATCTAATCCCTTGAATCTATTTGTCAGTTCCTCTGCATAATCATAAGGGATTTGATTTAGGCCTTATCTGAATAGCATAGTGGTTTTCTCTGCTTTCTTCAAGCTGCCTAAATTTTGCAGGAAGGAGCTCATGATTCCATATTTATCTGTATGCATATGTGTTTATACATGTATATTTGTGTATGTATAAATGCATCAGATGATAAGAAAAATTCTTTTAGTCATAGTAACTATGGCAGTATCAAGAAAGAAAATACATTTCACTGCTTACCAATTTATGTATAGTAAAAAAGGAAAATAACTGCTATCCATTCTATATTTGTTTCATCAGCTGAGAGGCTTGAGCTTGAAATGAAGCTTCCACCAAAAATTGAATGACCTCATGAGGTGTAATGTTGCAAATTCAAGTTGTTATGTAATATATCTAGTAAAAATGCCTGATGGTAACACTGAGAAAGAAGGGGGTAGTTGACTCTACCAGTGGTGATTAAGAAAGTCTTTAAGAGTTCTTCTGATTCTAATGGTGAGTGACTAAGGTTAAAAGTTCAACCCCTATTTATTTATCCTTTGCTATCATGATCAATTTCATTTAAATTGCCTTTCTTAAATCTAGTTTGAAAATGTGTATAATTTCACTTGAGGCTAGTACTCCCAGAACTTAAGTTATCATTTTGCTTTCACCTAATTATTTTGAACCACTAAGACTTCCGTATTGTACTGCTTTTTACTTTACCTTAAACATCTGCAAAAAGTTTGCTTAAAAAGATTCTAGAGTCATAAAAAATTAAGCTGCTTCCAAAAATGTTTAATATTTTCATGAAATAACTTGTATTTTTAGGAACTCTGAGTCTGTTTTATGATTCACCTAGAGACCTGAAAAGACAGGTCTTTAATGTCAACACCAATCATAGCATCAGTTCAGCTCAGTTCAGTCGCTCACTCGTGTCCAACTCTTTGGGACCCATGAACCGCAGCATGCCAGGCCTCCATGTCTATCACCAACATAGACAAATGACCATATTGTGGACACAACTGCTGATTTCTCTCAAGAATAGGAAAATTCATCCTTGTGTAGTCCAATGACTGTGTTCAGTATTTATCACTGAATATCTGAAATAAACATTATTGATTAGTGGATTATGAATGAGCCCACTCTGCTAGTCATACCTAGAGATGTCTTGGGTGACATAAATGGCATGTATTTCAGAAAATATAATCCTGACCCTTCAACAAACTGACATTTCAGAATGACAAGTATCTTTCTATGGGGCCTAGAAAAAAATTTATAAACATTTAGAAATTACTGTTTCTAATCTTGCCAGCATTTTGTGCTAAAATTATTTAAAATCAACATGAAATTTATGTTAAGTAAATACAAATTAGCAGTTATTACTAAATATGATGTTTTAGAATTGTGATGCTGGAGAAGACTCTTGAGAGTCTTGGACTACAAGGAGATCAAACCAGTCAATGCTAAAGGAAATAAATCTTGAATACACATTGGAAGGACTGATGCCGAAGCTGAAGCTCCAATACTTTCCTCACATGATGCAAAGAGCCAACTCATTGGAAAAGACTCATGCTGGGAAAGATTGAGAGCAGGAGAAACAGGGTGACAGAAGATGAGTTGGTTGGATGGCATCATGATTAGATGGACATGAGTTTTCACAAACTCTGGAAGATAGTGAAGGACAGCAAAGACTGGTGTGCTACAGTCCATGAAGTCACAAAAAGTTGGACACAACTTAGCAACTGAACAACGTGTTTTATTCAGCAATGTTGTTTAAAAGATTCAAGTTGGATGCAGAGTTTACATCTCCTCACAACTAGAATATCAACCAGTTGCTCTTGAGGGACCTCAAACACCTAAATGAAGAAGAAGAATCCCCATGTGACTGGGTAGGACATGGGTTGGGGAGGAGAGACAAAATCTGCACTCCTGAGGGGTGGCAGGGGGAAAAGAGGAGTTCTCACAATCAGAGGGGCCCAACCATGATACAGGGATTACCAGAGACAGGGACACACTTTTGAGGGTCAAGTGATTAGAGGGGAATGTGGCTAGCACCTTCCCTGCCTCTTTGGGCTATGTTGAGCTTCGTGGTATCCTGGGCCTGAACTTCAGCCCTCTGTGGTCTCCTCTGATTATAGGTGTGGAGATTAGGAGTGAAAGAAGAGAAAGTAAAAGAAGGTGGAAGATAACTGGCATCTCTGAGGTGTGGAGGGTTGAAGAGACTGATCCAATACTTGGAGAGGCCCACTCACACACTGAGGATTAGTGGAGACAGAGAGACCTTTGGGAGATCAGGAGATTGGAAGGAAAACAGCTATTATCTTCCCTCACACTTAGGCCTCAGTGAGCCTGCTGGGATTTGAGGCCTGAACCTGAGCTTTCCAGGGCCTACTCTGGCTGCAGGCATCCTGGGAACATGGGAGTGAAGAGCTGGGGAGGAAAGGTGGAGGTGGTTCTGGACTGGAACCTGTGAGAGGCAGTGGGGGCAGGAGAGGAGTTCCTGTGCTTAGAGGGGCCCACACACAAGTGTGAGGATCAACTGTGGTGGGAAGAGACCTTCAAGGGACTGGGGGATAAGAAGAAAACAAGGCCAGTGCTTTCCCTGCCCCTTTGGCCCCAGCAAGCTTGCTGAAGTCCTGCAACTGAATCTCTGATCCCTGGGCCACTCTGGATGTGAGAATCCTGAATCTAAGACTAGATGATTCCACAGGCCTTTTCAAACTATGAAGATCCTGGGCCTAAGTCATGCCCTCACCCCTGACTAGAGCCTTTTCTGGTCTTTGTTTGTTTCACCACATGACTTGTGGGGTCTTGGTTCCCAGGCCAGGAGTCAAGCCTGAGCTCCTGTGGTGAGTGAGGTCAGTCCAAATTACTGGACTAAGAGAGAATCTCAGACCCCAGGGAATATTAAATTGGTATGAGCTCTCCTGGAGGTCTTCATCTTGGCATCAAGACCTAGCTATAACTATATAACTATCAAGACCTATAACTAACTACCTGTAAACTCCAGTGCTGGATGCCTTAGACAAAACAACTAGAAAGATAAGAAGACAGCCCCACCCACCAAAACTAAGTGAAAGTTAAAGCTCAGTCATGTCCACCTCCTTGCGATCCTATGACCTATACAGTCCATGGAATTTTCTAGGCCAGAAAACTGGAGTGGGTAGCCTTTCCCTTCTCCAGGAGATCTTTCCAACCCAAGAATCAAACCCAGGTCTCCCACATTTCAGGTGGATTCTTTACCAGCTGAGCCATAATGGAAGCCCAAGAATACTGGAGTGGGTAGCCTATCCCTTCTCCAGTTGATCTTCCTGACACAGGAATCAAACTTGGGTCTCCTACATTACAGGTGGATTCTTTACTAACTGAGCTATCAGGGAAGATGAGATAGCAAAATATATGATACTGATGAAAGAACAAAGGAAAACGTTCAAGACCAAATAAAGGAAGGGAAAATAGGCAACCACCTGAAAAAAAAAAAAAGTCAGAGTAATAAAGATGATTCTATCTCAGAAATAGAATTGTCACAGAGCAAGAAAATACAAGAAATGTTTAAGGTGCAAGGAACAAGAAGAGCTAAAGAACAAACAAACAGTGCTGAATAATACACTAACTGATTTGAAAAATACACTGCTGCTGCTGCTGCTACTAAGTCACTTCAGTCATGTCTGACTCTGTGCGACCCCATAGACAGCAGCCCACCAGGCTCCCCCATCCCTGGTATTCTCCAGGCAAGAACAGTGGAGTGGGTTGCCATTTCCTTCTCCAATGCATGAAACTAAAAAGTCAAAGTGAAGTCACTCAGTCATGTCCAACTCTTCGCAACCCCATGGACTGCATCCTACCAGGCTCCTCCTTCCATGGGATTTTCTAGGCAAGAGTACTGGAGTGGGGTGCCATTGCCTTCTCTGGAAAAATACACTAGAAGGAATCAAAAGCAGAATAACTGAAGCAGAAGAATGAATAAGTCAACTAGTATATAGATAGCTGGAAATAACTGATAAGGAGAAGAAAGAAAAGAAAACAGCTTCAGAGAACTCTGAGACAATATTAGGTGTACCAACATTTGAATTACAGGGTTCCCAAAAGAAGAGAAAGGATCTGAGTAAATATTGGAAAAGATTATAGATGAAAACTTCCCTAACATGGGAAAGGAAATAACAGAGCCAAGGAAATAGTCAACAAAATCCAAGAAATGCAGAGAGCACCATACAAATGATAATAATAATGTGTGCCAAAAGACAAAATAATCAAATTAATGTAAATTAATTTTTTTAAAAAAAGCAAAGGAAAAAAGATAGTCTAAAATGTAATTCCCATAAGAGTAAATGCTGATCTTTCAGCAGAAATGCTGTAGGCCAGAAGGGAATGCATGATATATTTGAAATAACGACAGGGAAAAACCTACAACGAAGATTCCTCTATCTGGAAATGATTTCATTCAGATTTGATGGAGATATCAAGAGTTTTGCTGCTGCTTCTAAGTCGCTTCAGTCGTGTCTGACTCTGTGCGACCCCATAGACGGCAGCTCACCAGGCTCAACTGGCAGTGGGATTCTCCAGGCAAGAACACTGCAGTGGGTTGCCATTTCCTTCTCCAATACATAAAAGTGAAAAGTGAACGTGAAGTCATTCAATCATGTCTGACTCTTAGTGACACTAGGGACTGCAGCCTACCAGGCTCCTCTGTCCATGGGATTTTTCCAGGCAAGAGTACTGGTGTGGGGTGCCATTGCCTTCTCTGATCAAAAGTTTTATAGGCAAGCAAAAGATGAGAATCCAGCACCACAAAATCAGCTTTACAACAAAAAATGCTAAGTGAAGTTTCCTAGGTGGGAAAGAATAGAAGAAAAAAACCCACACAAACAAGCTCAAAATGATTAAGAAAATGGCAATAGGAACATATTGCTATCATTGTTCAGTCACTAAGTTGTGTCTGACTCTTTCCAATATCGTGGGCTGTAGCATGCCAGTCCTCTGTCCTCTACTATCTTCCACAGTTTGCTCAGATTTGTGTCCATCTCATCTTCTTCTTGTTGTCTGGTCCAGCTATCTAACCATCTCATCTTCTTCTGTCTCCTTCTTCTCTTACCTTCAATATTTCCCAGCATCAAGATCTTTTCCAGTGAATTGACTCTTCCCATTAGGTAGCCAAAGTATTGGAACTTCAGCTTCAGGGTCAATCCTTTCAATGAATATCCAGGGTTGATTTCCTTTAGGATTAACAGGTTTGATCTTGCAGTCCAAGGAACTCTCAGTAGTCTTCTCCAACACTACAATTCAAAAGTATCAATTCTTCAGTACTCAGCCTTCTTTATGGTCCATGTCTCACATTTGTACTTTACTACTGGAAAAACCATAGCCTTGACTACATGGAGCTTTGTCAGCAAAGTGATGTTTCTGCTTTTAAATGTGCTATCTAGGTTTGTCATGGTTTTTCTTTCAAGGAGCAAGTGTCTTTTAACTTCATACTTCACTTACCATCTGCAATGATTTTTGGAGCCAAGAAAATAAAATCTGTCACTACTTCTGTTTTTTCTCCTTCTATTTGCCATGAAATGATAGGACCAGCAACCATAATCTGTTTTTTTCATGCTGAGTTTCAAGCCAGGTTTTCACTCTCCTCTTTCACCCTAATCAAGAGGCTCTGTAATTTCTGTCAATTTCTGTCATTAAGGTATCATCTGCATATCTGAAGTTGTTGACATTTCTCCTGTTAATCTTGATTCCTGCTTGTGATTCATCCAGAATGGCATTTCCCATAGTGTACTCTGCACACAAGCTAAATAAGCAGGGTGACTATATACAGCCTTAACATACTCCTTTCTCAATTTTGAACCAGTCAGTTGTTCCATGTCTGGTTCTAACTGTTGCTTCTTGATCCACATACAGGTTTCTCAAGAGACATGCAAGATGATTTGATCCTCCCATCTTATTAGGAATTTTCCACAGTATTTTGTGATCTGCACAGTCAAAGGCTTTAGTGTAGTCAATGAAGCAAAAGTAGATTTTTTTTTCTGGAATTCCCTTGAATGTAAATGGATTAAATGTTCCATCCAAAAGACACCAACTGGCTGAATGAATACAAAAACAAGACCTCTATATACATACTATCTACAGAAGACCCACCTCAGACATAAAGACACATACAGATTGAAAGTGAAGGAATGGAGAAAGATATTCCATGCAAATGGAAATCAAAAGAAAGCTGGGGTAGCAATACTCATACAAGATAAAATAGACTTCAAAATAAAGAGGGTTACAAGAGACAAAAAAGATTACTACATAATAATCAAAGGATTTACTGAAGAAAATGCAAAAATTATAATTATGCACCCAGCATAGGAGCAACTCAACAATAAGACAAACACTAACAGCCTTCAGAGGGAAAGTTGACAGTGAGCACAATAATAATGGAGAATTTAACACCTCAGTTAAAGCAATGGACAGATTATCCTCACAGCAAACAAATAAGGAATCACAAGATTTCAGTGACACAATAGATCAGACTAACTGAAATGACATTTATAGACACTGCTCCTAAAAGCAGAATATGCTTTCTTCTCAAGTGCCTGTGGAATATTCTCCAGGATAGATGATATCTTGAGTCACAAGTTAAGCCTTGATAAATTTAAGAAAATAAAAATTATATCAAGTATCTTTTCCAACCACAACACTATGAGATTATAAAGCAATTACATAAAAAAAAAACTATGAACACATGGAGGCTAAACTATATGCAACTAAATAACCAAGAGATCATTGAAGAAATCAAAGAGAAAATTTAAAATTACATAGAAAAAAATGACAGTGAAAACATGATGATCCCAAATCTATGGGCCTCAGTAAAAGGAGTTATAATAGTTAAGTTTATAGCAAATCAGTCTCATCTAAATAAATATGAAAAGCTCAAATAAACAATCTAACATTACATAAAAAACAACTAGAAAAAAAACACAGCAACAACCACAAAATCCTAAAGTTAATAGAAGGAAATCAATCATAAAGATCAGAGCAGAAATAAATAAAATACAAATAAAAAATCAAAGATCTATAAAATTAAAGTTTTTTTGATACAATAAGAAAATTTGATAAACTTTTAGCCAGACAGATCAAGAAAAAGTTAGATGAATCAAATCAATAAAATTAGAAATGATAAAAGAGGAATTACAGCTGAAATCACAGAAATACAAAGGATCATAAGAGTCACTACAAGTAACAATGCCAACAAAATGGACAACCTAGGAAAGTTATTGGAAAGGTACAACCTTCAAAGGCTGAATCAGGAAGAGATAGAGAATATAAGCTGATCAATCACAAGTAGTGAATTGAAACTGTAACTAAAAATATTCCAACAAATGAAAGTCGAGGACCAGATGACTTCTTAGGCAAATTTTATCAAGCACTTAAATAAGAGCTAACAACTACCCATCTCAAACTCTTCAAAAAATTTGTAGTGGAAGAAACACTCCTAGATCCATTGTATGAGGCCAGCATCACCCTGATACCTAAACCAGACAAAGATGTGACACACAAAAAAGAAAATTACAGGCCAGTATCACTGATGATCTTAGATGCAAAAATTCTCAACATGTTGAAAGGATCATACCATGATCAAGGGGAATTTATCCCAGTAATGCAAGGATTCCTCAGTATTCACAAACCAATCAATGTGATACTCCATATTAACAAATTAAATAATAAGAATCATATGATCATCTCACGAGATGCATAAAAAAGGATTTTGATATAATTTAACACCTATTTATCATGAAAAAAATTCTGGAAAGTTAGCATTGTAAAACTTATGTCAATACCATAAAAGTTAAGTATAACAAACCCACAGCAAGCACCATTTTCTCTAAGATCAGGAACAAGGCAAATATGTCCACTTTCACCACTTAACCAACATAAATTTGGAAGCCCTAGTTCACAATCTAGAAGAAAAATAACTAAAGGAATACAAATTGCAAAAGAAGTCAAACTGCCACTGTTTGCAGATAATATGATAGTACACATAGAAAATCTTAAAGATGTAACTAGAAAACTACTATAGCTAATCAGTAAATTTGTTTAGTTTGCAGGATACAGATTTATACACAAAAATCTCTTGCATTCCTGTACACTTAACAACAAAAGTTCAGAAAGAAAAATTAAGGAATTAATTCCATTTACATAGAAACAAAATAAAATAGCTAGGAATAGACTTCCATAAGAAGGCAAAAGACCTCTCCACTGAAAACTTTGAGAAACTGAAAAGGAATCAAAGCTGACACAAAGAGATCATCCATGTTCTTTGATTGGAAGGATCAAAACTGTGAAAATTACTATATCACCCAAAGCAATCTACAGATTCAATACAATCTTTAGCAAAATACTAATGACAGTTTTCACAGAATTAGAACAAAAAGTTTAAAATTTGTATGGAAATACAAAAGATCCCAAATAGGGAAAGCAATCTTGAAAAAGCAAAATGGAGCTGGAGGAATTAGGCTGCCTGACTGAAGACTATTCTGCAAGACTATATATTCAAAAGCAGAGACATTACTTTGCTGACTAAGGTTCATCTAGTCAAAGCTATGGTTTTTCCTGTGGTCATGTATGGATGTGAGAGTTGGACTGTGAAGAAAGCTGAGCGCTGAAGAATTGATGCTTTTGAACTATGGTGTTGGAGAAGATTCTTCAGAGTCCCTTGGACTACAAGGAGATCCAACCAGTCCATTCTGAAGGAGATCAGCCCTGGGTGTTCTTTGGAAGGAATGATGCTAAAGCTGAAACTCCAGTACTATGGGCCACCTCATGGGAAGAGTTGACTCATTGGAAAAGACTCTGATGCTGGGAGGGATTAGGGGCTGGAGGAGAAGGGGACGACAGAGGATGAGATGACTGGATAGCATCACTGACTTGATGGATGTGGGTCTGAGTGAGCTCCGGGAGTTGGTGATGGACAGGGAGGCCTGACGTGCTGCGATTCATGGGAGTTACAAAGAGTCAGACTGAAGCAACTGAACTGAACTGATAATAACCAAGATAGTATGATACTGACATAAAAGCAGAAATATAGATCAATGGAACAGGATAAAAAGCCCAAAGATATATCCAAGCACTTATGGTTACCTAACCTATGACAAAGTAGGCAAGAATATACAAAGGGGGAAAGATAGTTGCTGGGAGCCAGCATGAGAATACTGACATAAAAGCAGAAATATAGATCAATGGAACAGGATAAAAAGCCCAAAGATATATCCAAGCACTTATGGTTACCTAACCTATGACAAAGTAGGCAAGAATATACAAAGGGGGAAAGATAGTTGCTGGGAGCCAGCATGAGGAATTCCGCCCATGGCAAAGGTCACGAGGAAAGAGGCTCGGCATACACAAAGGCAAGATTGAGCCTCAGGAGACCCCCCGGTTCCTGAGCATCTAACCCCCAAAACCAGAGTCCGCCTGCTTTACTGTGTTATGCTTTCCACCTACTCTTCTGACATTAACAGGGGCCTGTCCCACCACCACCTTTTTCTGGAAAAAGTTAATTTAGACCTTTTAGATGGTGGCTCAGACGGTAAAGTATCTGTCTACAATGCGG
>SJYC01110633.1:0-12162 GCA_006408675.1 Madoqua kirkii
CCCTCCCCATCCCACCCCTCTAGGTTGATACAGAGCCCCTGTTTGAGTTCCCAGAGACATACAATAAATTCACATTGGCTATCTATTTTACATTTGGTAATGTAAGTTTCCATTTTACCCTCTCCATACATCTCACTCTCTCCCTCCCTCTCCCCATGTCCATAAGTCTGTTCTCTATGTCTGTTTCTCCACTGCTGCCCTGAAAATAAATTCTCCCATACCATCTTTCTAGATTCCATATATATGCATTAGTGTATGATATTTATCTTTATGTTTCTGACTTACTTCATTCTGTATAATAGGCTCTAGGTTCATCTGCCTCATTGGAACTGACTGAAATGTGTTCCTTTTTATGGCTGAGTAATATTCCATTGTGTATATGTACCAAGATGTGTATAAGAGACAGCTCTAGGCTGGGCCAGCCCCTTTGTCATGCCAGACCAAGGGAAGGCAGACCCGTACCAGCATATGATCTGAAAGACCCTTACCAGCATTGCCACTCAGACACAAACCACATCCCAGCTCTACCCTTGGATTGGGTCTTATGAATGTCCAAACCGAAAAACCAACACAACAACTCTAAATAGAGCATTTTTTGTTTAATATCTCAAGTAAAATGGCAGAACATTGCAGAAAAAAAAAATGTCTCTGTGTTTTGTTTTTAAAAGATCATCCTTTCTGCTTTTCTTTTTTCCTTTTTAAAAATATAATAATTTTATTTATTTTTGGCTGGGCTGGGTCTTCATTGCTGCATGCAGGCTTTTCTATTCTGACTTACTTCATTCTGTATAATAGGCTCTAGGTTCATCTGCCTCATTGGAACTGACTGAAATGTGTTCCTTTTTATGGCTGAGTAATATTCCATTGTGTATATGTACCACAACTTCTTTATCCATTCATCTGTCGATGGACATCTAGGTTGCTTCCATGTTCTAGCTATTGTAAATAGTGCTGCAGTGAACATTGGGGTACAAGTGTCTTTTTCAATTTTGGTTTCCTCAGGGTATGTGCCTAGGAGTCATATAGTGCTGGGTCATATGGTGGTTTTATTCCTGCTTTTTAAAGAAATCTAAGTACCATCATCCATAGTGGCTGTATCAATTTACATTCCCACCAACAGTGTAAGAGCATTCCCTTTTCTCCACACCCTCTCCAGCATTTATTGTTTGTAGACTTTTTGATGATGGCTAGTCTGACCGGTGTGACTCTCATTGTAGTTTTCATTTGCATTTCTCTAATAATGAATGATGTTGAGCATCTTTTCATGTGTTTGATAGCATCTGTATGTCTTCTTTGGAGAAATGTCTGTTTAGATCTTCTGCCCACTTTTGATTGGGTTGTTTTTCTTGTATTTTGTATGAGTTGCTTGTGTATTTTGGAAATTAATCCTTTGTCAGTTGTTTCATTTGCTATTATTTTCTCCCATTCTGAGGGTTGTCTTTTCGCCTTGTTTATAGTTTCCTTTGCTGTGCAAAAGCTTTTAAGTTTGATTAGGTCCCACTTGTTTACTTTTGTTTTTATTTCCATTACTTTAGAAGGTGGGTCATACAGGATCTTGCTTTGATTTATGTCATCAAGTGTTCTGCCTGTTTTCCTCTAAGAGTTTTATAATTTTTGATCTTATATTTAAGTCTTTAATCCATTTTGAGTTTATTTTTGTGTATGGTATTAGGAAGTGTTCTAATTTCATTCTTTTACATGTAGCTGTCTAGTTTTTCCAGCACCATTTATTGAAGAGGCTGTCTTTGCCCCATTGTGTATTCTTGCCTCCTTTGTCAAAAATAAGGTACCCATAGGTGCAAGAGTTTATTTATGGGCTTTCTATCTTGTTCCATTGGTCTATATTTCTGTTTTTGTGCCAGTAGCTTAGTGTCTTGATGACTGTAGCTTTGTAGTATAATCTGAAGTCAGGAAGTTTGATTCCTTCAGCTCCATTCTTCTTTCTCAGGACTGCTTTGGGTATTCTAGGTCTTTTGTGTTTCCATATGAATTGTGAATTTTTCTGTTCTAGTTCTGTGAAAAATCCATTGGTAATTTGATAGGAATCTCATTGAATCTGTAGATCGCATTTGGTAGAATAGTCATTTTCACAAAATTGATTCTTCCTACCCAGGAACATGGAATCTCTCTCCATCTGTTATGTCATCTTTGATATCTTTCATAAGTGTCTTATAATTTTCTGTATATAGGTCTTTTATCTCCTTAGGTAGGTTTATTCCTAGATTTCATTCTTTTTGTTGCAATGGTGAATGGGATTTATTTCTTAATTTTTCTGATTTTTCATTGTTAGAATATAGGAATGCAGGTGATTTCTGTGTATTGATTTTGTATCCTGCAACTTTGCTAAATTCACTGATTAGTTCTAGTAATTTTCTGATAGTACCTTTAGGGTTTTCTATGTATAGTATCATGTCATCTGCAAACAATGAGAGCTTGACTTCTTCTTTTTCTATCTGGATTCCTTTTATTTTTCTTCTCTGATTGCTGTAGCTAGGACTTCCAAAACTATGTTGAATGATAGTTGTGAGAGTGGACACCATTGTCTTGTTCCTGATCTTAGAGAGAATGCTTGCAGTTTTTCATCATTGAGAATAATGTTTGCTGTGGACTTATCATATATGGCCTTTACTATGTTGAGGTAGGTTCCTTCTGTGCCCATTTTTTGAAGAGTTTTAATCATAAATGGGTGCTGAATTTTTGTCAAAGGCTTTTTCTGCATCTATTGAGATGATCATATGGTTTTTATCTTTCAATTTGTTAATATAGTGTATCACATTGATTGATTTGTGTATATTGAAGAATCCTTGCATCCCTGGAATAAGCCCAACTTGGTCATGGTGTATGAGCTTTTTAATGCGTTATTGAATTCTGTTTGCTAGAATTTTGTTGAGGATTTTTTCATCTATGTTCATCAGTGATATTGGCCTGTAGTTTTCTTTTTTTGTGTTGTCTTTGTCTGGTTTTGGTATCAGGGTGATGGTGGCCTCATAGAATGAGTTAAGAAATGTTCCTTTGCAATTATTTGAAAGAGTTTTAGATGGATAGACATTAGCTCTTCTCTAAATGTTAGATAGAATTCACCTGTGAAGCCATCTGGTCCTGGGCTTTTGCTTTTGGGGGGAAGATTTTTTAAATCACAGTTTCTATTTCAGTGCTTGTAATTGGGTTGTTCATAATTTCTATTTCTTTCTGGTTCAGTCTTGGAAGATTGAACTTTTCTAAGGATCTGGGACTTAAATCCTCACTGAAGATGGATTCTTACCCCTTGTGGTCTGAGAGGGCTGGGACCAGGGCTGAAACCCTAACAAGTGTCCTTGACACAGTGGCCTCATGCCCCATGTGAGCACAATGCCTCCTGATTTGTGAAATCAATTGCCTGCCTTGTACTTTATGGGCCCTGGGTGTGTAGAATGATTTTGGAGGTGGGGGGTGGAGATGAAAGGGGTCTTATTTGTAGTCTGAATCACAAGTTATATTCCAAATGATTATTTGGAAGAATGTGAAGGAAAGAAGTTTTTCCAGTGTAAAGTACCTTGTGGAGTTGCTCAGTCGTGTCTGACTCTTTGCGACCCTGCAGACTGTAGCCCACCAGGCTCCTCTGTCCATGGGATTCTCCAGGCAAGAGTACTGGAGTGGGTTGCCATTTCCTTCTCCAGGGGATCTTCCCAACCCAGGGATTGAACCCCGGTCCTCCCGCATTGTAGACAGATGCTTTACCGTCTGAGCCACCAGGGAAGTCCTTAAAATGCCTTACACAATCACAAGAAGAAAATGATGTAGCTTTGGGCAAGCCCTGTTTCTTTTGTTTCTTCTGCTTACTGTGTGAGCATCCAACTTCCCTCCCTGTCCTAGCACAGTGTCCATTCAGCAGTGTTATTGCCTAAGTGAAACAGCCACAGACCCCCCCAACCCGTCAACCCCCCTCTTCCTCATTTTGTAAATTTTCACAGTGGGTTTACTTTCTGATATTTTAGACCCATAAATGTGTACGTACCCATATCTTGTATTTCAACCTGAGACACAGTGGACCTGCGTTAGCTGACCTGTGATGCAAGGGCAACATCACAAAGTTGAGAGATGACCGTCCATCCACTGGAACTGGCAGACACCTAAGCCTTCAGTACTGAGACTGAGTAGCGTTTCCACTTGCACACTTGTGTGTTGAGTTTTAGTTGAAGGAGGAAGGTCCTGAGGATGGGGAGGGGGGGGTGTGGGGGTGTTGGATGCAGGTAAGAGGACGAGGAGCACACATCAAATGCAGAAGTCACAGAAATCCAGATGCTAACCATCTCACACATGTTATTGTCTTTAAATGATCACCACAAACCTTTGTTTTAATCTTTTGCTTGGGGTGGGTTTGGGGTGAGGAATATTAAATCAGCCCTGGGTGGGGACAGATTTCATCTAGCTATGTGATCTTTCAGAAAAGTTAAGTGGAACATGCTGCCTCTTTTCAGTTCTGCCAGTGCTTCCACATGGAAACCAAATGCAGTAAAATTTTTCACAAAAAAAAAAAATCAGAGTGCTGGAATCAATTCATTCTGTATAACCCACCTAACTCACCCCCTAACTATGTGGACACTCCTTTCACAAAGGCTTCAAGATGCATTATGAGATAGGCAGAAACTAGCTAGGTGGTCACTAGGCCTGTTTTTATTCTTCCTTTTAGGGACAAATTCAGATTATATCTTTCAGCATCCCTTGCAGTTGAATGTGACCGCTGTCTGAGTTCTAGCTAATGGAACGTGAGCAGAAGTGCTATACACTACAGTGTAGGCCTAGCTCATTAAAACCTCCCAGATGGTCTTACCTTCTTTTATTTGGCTGGGATGGAGATGACAATAGTACAATGGTGACCACATTTTGAAGGTGGCAGATCATCTACACAGAAGATGCCTAGGACCCTGAATCACCACTTAGAAAAAGGCAGTCCAGCTATTAATGGTTGTTTGGGAAGATTGCAGGAGCAAGAAGTAAATGTTATTGTCTTAAATTTCACAGATTTTTTTTGTCTCAGAAGCTAACTTTAACTAATACAAGTAAGCAACAGCCTCCTTAAAAACATTGTAGTGTTTTTTTTCCCTGTAATTTGGATTCATGATAAGAGATGGGTCCCCTGATTTCAATGGGGTTGATAGGATCACCTTTAGAGACAAGTCTGTTCTGATCCCTATAATGGACAGCAGAACCATAGCATAAATCAGAATGGTGATTGACCTGTGGGAATGTGTAATGGTGGCTAAATAAACGTAGTTACCCTAGGGCCGAAGAGATGGACAGCCTAATAAGGTCCTACTTGATTCATGTAACAAAAAAAAAAAATCTTGTCTAGCACATGGAGGCTTGATCTAGTCCCCAAAATGTAGAGTCCCAGCCTCTCCCCCTAGTTTATAGACTGGAGCCCTTTGAATGAAGGGGAGGGTCTACTTGCAGTAATACTTGCTATACTTTTCACAAGGATGTATTGTGAACTCTCCCTCCTTGCTTTCCCACAGGAACCTGTAGCCAACATAATTGTGCCTTGGGGACAGGGAAATACCCAGACCTTTTGAAATATAATGGATACTGGTTCTGAATTAATCCCCCATGACCTAGACTATCATGATGGTCCACCAGTCAGAGACGTATAAGGTCATACATGAATATTCAGCCTGAGTCCTCATATTGGGCCCAGGGGTTCCCAAATCCCATCCTGTGGTTTGCTGGTTCCTGGGCACACCATGAGAATACACATGGTGCAGATGGCATAAAGGGTAGGAGAGCTACATATGGAAAACAAAAGTTTTGAGTGCAAAGATCCTGTCTCTTATACACATCTCCTATTATAGCCTGTTATACAGTGTAATATTGTAGAGAGTAAGGCAGAAAGAAATAGACAGGTACCATATATTAACACATATATGTGGAATCTAGAAAGATGGGACTGACAATCTTACGTGCAGGACAGCAACAGAGACACAGACATAAAGAACAGACTTTTGGGATCAGTCAGAGAAGGAGAGGGTGGGATGATTTGAGAGAATAGCATTGAAACATATACATTACCATATGTAGAACAGATAGCCAGTGAGAGTTTGATGTATGATGCAGGGCACCCAAAGCCGGTGCTCTGTGACAGCCTGGAGAGACTGGAGAAGGAGGTGGGAGGGGGCTTCAGAGGGAGTGGACACATGTATGCCTATGGCTGATTCATATATGAATGAATGCCTGGAGCTGTCATGATGACATGCTAATGGTCTCATCAAGCATGAGGTTGTCTGTGTGCAGCAGCACTTGCCACCAAATACTATTAAGCTGTCTGACACTCACACCACTATTATTCAACATAGTTTTGGAAGTTTTAGCCACAGCAATCAGAGAAATAAAAGAAGTAAAAGGAATTCAGATTAGAAAAGAAGAAGTAAAAACTGTTTGCAGATGACGTGATCCTCCACATAGAAAACCCTAAAGACTCCACCAGAAAACTACTAGAGCTAATCAATGAATATAGTAAAGTTGCAGGATATAAAAACACACAGAAGTCCTTTGCATTCCTATACACTAACAATAAGAAAACAGAAAGAGAAATTAAGGAAACAGTTCCATTCAGCATTGCAATGAAAAGAGTAAAATTCTTAGGAAGAAATCTTAACTAAAGAAACAAAAGACCTATATATAGAAAACTATAGAACACTGATGAAAAAAATCAACTGTGGTGTTGGAGAAGACTCTTGAGAGTCCCTTGGACTGCAAGGAGATCCAACCAGTCCATTCTGAAGGAGCTCAGCCCTGGGATTTCTTTGGAAGGAATGATGCTAAAACTGAAACTCCAGTACTTTGGCCACCTCATGCAAAGAGTTGACTCATTGGAAAAGACTGTGATGCTGGGAGGGATTGAGGGCAGGAGGAGAAGGGGACGACAGAGGATGAGATGGCTGGATGGCATCACTGACTCGATGGACATGAGTTTGAGTGAACTCCGGGAGTTGGTGATGGACAGGGAGGCCTGGCGTGCTGTGATTCATGGGGTCGCAAAGAGTCGGACACGACTGAGCGACTGAACTGAACTGATAGACCAATGATTCCTTTGTGTCTCCCATTTCCCCTTTTTGAAATGGAATGTCTGTAGCCAATATCCTGTGTCTGTTCCATCATTGTATGTTGGGGTGTGTTGGGGACAGATAACTTATCTCTAAATTTCACAGATCTACTGGTAGTGGGGGAGGGTGGAATAGTACTTAAAGAGCCAAACTTAAGGAATACACCAAAGGAGCCCTTCACACTTGGACCTGATTTAGACGAGATTCTGGACTTTCAGACAATGCTCTAATGAAGTGAGACTTTTACAGACCTTGGGAAGGGGTGAATGTATTTTGCATGTGGAAGGGACATAAATCATTGGGGCCTGAGGACAAACTGTAGTAGTTTCCAAGGTGGCTGCCAATGATCCCTACCTCCTGGTATTTACATCCTTGTATAACCTCCTCCCTGAGAGTGTGCCCTGGACCTAATGACTTACTTCTAGTGAGTGGAATATTGTAAAAGTGGTAGGATGTCACTTCTGAGACTAGGTTATAAAGACTGTGACTTCCATCTTGCGTGTGCAATTTTCTCCCCATGTCCCCTCACACTCCTGTCTCATCTCACTTGATCACCCTGTTGAAATAAGCAGCCATGTTGTGAGTTGGTTTGTGGGAAAGTCCATACAGCAAGGCATTTGAGGATGGCTTCCACCACCAGTCAGCAAGAAACTGAATCACTTAGTCTAACAGCCCACAAGGAACTAAGTCCTGCCAACAGCCATACATTGAGCTTGGAAGCAGATCCTTCCCCAGTCAAGCCTTGGGATGACTGCAGCCCCATATGACATCTTGATTGTAGCCTGTGAGAGATTCTGAAATAAAAACCCAGCTAAGTTGTGTCCAGATTTCTGATCTACAGGAACTGAGATAAATGTCATTGTTTTATTTAGGTTTTTTCTTCAGCATTTTTTTAAATTTATTTTTTACAATGTTGTGTTGGTTTCTGCCATACAGCATGCAAATCAGCCATAATTATACATATATCCCCTCCCTCTTGAGCCTCCCTCTCCTCTCCTCCCCCTGTCCCACACCTCTAGTTCATCACAGAGCTCCAGGCTGGGTTCTCCATGTTATATAGCAACTTTTCACCAGCTATCTATTTTACACATGGTAATGTACATATGTTGATACTAACATGTTGTTTTAAGCCACTGTTTTTTAAGTAGTTTGCAGTAATACATACACAGTAATAGGGGTTTCCCTAGTGGCTCAGTGGTAAAGAACCCACCTGCCAGTGCAGGAGACATAAAAGACACGAGTTCGATCCCTGGGTTGGGAAGATCCCCTGGAGAAGGTCATGGCAACCCATGCAAGAATTCTTGCCTGAAGAATCCCATGGACAGAGGCGCCTGGAGGGCTTACAGTCCATGGGGTCACAAAGAGACACAACTGAAGTGACTTAGCACACACATACAGTAATACATAAACAATACAGGAAGGCATGGAGGTTATGTACAAGTTTAGCATGTAGACTTCTACCTACTAAAGACAATCTGGCTATAGCACTGCTGAGGTCCCACCTGCCAACAGTAGTAGACAGCAACACTGAATCCCAGCTATGAACTATTCCCAGGGGCAGGCTGATTATTTTGGATCCCTGCTCTCATGTAACACAAGCTGTAGGTTCAAAGATTTAGTGGGAATCCCAGCTGATACTACCTGAGCTAGACACATTCTTTGTGGGGTCTGTTTCCTGTGTATATGACAAAGACTTCATGAAATATCTCACATGTAGCTTGGCACCCAGAAAGGAGTTCACAAGGAAGGAGTTCCCTTCCCTTTCCTGGAAGGTGAGTGCCCCAGAGGCAGAGAATGCATTTCTGTCTCCAAACCCCTCTTTTCCCATCATCACAATTTCAGGGCTTCTGGGAAGCATGCTCAGTGTCTATCCCTTCAGGGTCTCAGTGATCATGGACCTCAGACCCCAAGCTCCACTCCTGTGGGGTAGCACCCTTACCAAGAAGCTTTATGCACTGCAAGAAGAGAATGAGACTCCAACCGCTGTTCCTGTCTCCCTCTTCTTCAGAAGCCTTACTGAAAGTGGGAGCAGAGGCCTCAGGCTTGGGCCTTGCCTTCCCTCTAGGAACTCCCAGTACAGGGGACTTGGGGGTGGAAAGAGTGTTTCAGGTACCACCTAAAGCACAGTGGGGGCACTACGGAGAGAGAAGGGGTTGGAAAGTCCTTAGTAGAAGTGATATCTCTTCCCATCCCTGTCACTGCAGACTCAGGAGCCATTCTGAGGGATTTGGCAGCCCCTGGGAAACTGCATCTGTCTGCAAAATGATGTCTCTTCAGAAGAAAATGACTTCAAGATGAAGATACTATGCTTCCCCAGTGCTCTTTCTCCATATCTGCCACTCATCTGGAATTCCCTAGGGCAGTCACTCCTTTCTAGGTGAGTCTGGAAAAGGGTGACACATCTGCACCCAGAGCAAGCTCTCTGAAAGAGGTCATATTTGATCTGGGTTTCACATGATGGGGGCTAGCACCTCTCCTGCAGAGCTCACAGGATGCACATCACTGAGGGATGGGCAGGGTAGTGCCAAGATGGGAAAAGCTGTCTGGAAACTGGTGAGCCCCTTCCTTTGGAGGGCCTGAGCCTGGGCCGAGTTCTCAAGCAGGGGAACTGGTACAAGTTCTAGGCACTCTTCCTCTCGTTAGACCAGGGTCCTGTTATGGGGTCTGCCTCCAGTTGGGAGTGGTAGTGAAGTGCTGAGACCTTTCCTGTCCCTGTCCCAGCTTTCACATCCCAGTCTCCTCTCAGGTGGTCTTCTCCAACCACTTTTCATGCTCAATTCCATATTAAGTGGGCAAACAAAAGACCAAGCTTTCCCCATAGACTGGGATCAAAATGAGCCCAAGTTAGAGGTGTCCACTGGCCCATAACTCCCGTTACTTGCACAGCCCACCATCTCCTGGCTGGAAGACTAGAGGCAGGGTTGAAGCAGATATCAAATCAGAGCCTCAACCAATCAAAGCTGCTAGAAGGGGGTGGGCTTCTCAACTCATCACTAGGTTACTATCAACTGGAAATCTTTGAAGGGAAAGAAGAGAAGCAAAATGAACCCACTGAGCATTCAGATGAGAAAAGGCAGAGTGGCAGTGTTCTGGGTTCCTGGGATAGGCACCAAAGCCTGCCCATTAGCCTTTAAGCCCTCTGTGCAAGCACATTGAAAGAAAAGCCCTTGCAGAGCCAGGCATGATAGAATGCTGGTGGGCTGGCTTAGTTGGGATAGTGCTCTTGCTTCCTCCTCCATATCCTCCCATCATGGGCTGACTCTGAACACAGTATTAAGGACTATGAAGAGTGGTTCTTAGCCTTTGGAGGGACTAGGATCCTTTTATGAATCTGACAGTGTGGTTTGTCTTCTTGCCAGCATAATAGATGCATGCAAACCTCGATTAAAAACATGTTAACTAACTCCAGTGATGATCTCTGATTTTAGAGCCTTAGTCACCCTCATTTTAAAGACTTTGGGGCCCAGGAGGGGAAAAAGATCTATCCAGTATAAAGTCACCATTAATCTATATTTTAAAGTGAACTCACCTTGAAGCCATTATGCTCAGTCACAAGGAATCACGTATTGTATGATCCCACTTATATATGTCCAAAATAGACAAACCCTTATAGATTAAGTGGGCTTCCCTGGTGGCTCAGTGGGTAAAGGTCTGCCTCCAGTGCGGGAGACCTGGGTTCGATCCCTGGGTTAGGAAGATCCCCTGGAGAAAGAAATGGCAACCCATTCCAGTACTCTTGTCTGGAAAATCCCATGGACTGAGAGGCCTGGTAGGTGGTAGCCTGGCAGTGGGGGACCAGGGGTGAGAGATGATGCATACTGAGTGGAGTTTCTTTCTGGAATGACAAAAATGTTCTAAAACCTTTTGCAGTGATGACTATACAACTAGAATATACTGAAAGCCACTGAATTGTATAGAGTGAAACCTGTGAAGTATGTAAAATCTATTATAGTAATGCTGTTTTTTAAAAAGTGAACTTGGTGATTGTAAATGACCTAATTTTATCCTCATTCACAGAGGTCAGAAAAACCCTTTAGGGTAGAGAAAAATCAGGGAAGGGCCCCTGAAAGAACCAGCATATGGGTCTGACAGGAAAGCATGAGATTACATGGGTGTGTGCGTACATGTGTGTTAGGGAGCACCAACCCCTGTGCAGTCGAAAATCTGCATGTCACTTTAAAGCCAGTCTTCCATATCATCTGGGGATTTGACACATGGCATATTGCCGGGAGCCAGCGTGAGGAATCCCACCCGTGACAAGGTCACGCGGAAAAAAGCCTGACAAAATGCAAGAATATGATCAGGCTTCAGGGGTTCCCCCTGGAATTTCCTGAGCATCCACCCTCCGAGACCAGAGTCTGCCTGCTCTATTGTGTTATGCTTTCCACCAACTCTTCTGTCATTAACAGGGGGTTGTCCCTCCACCACCTTTTTCTGGAAAAAATTTAATTTAGATCTTTTAGATAATAAATCTCCTGGGCATAATACAAGTGTTTCAATCCAAAAACCCCTCTGATGGCTTTCTAGCCTGCCTGTAGGACTCGTACAGCTGCGCATGTGATTGTTTGAGGATTCCTGACCGTGGGAGGAACAGGAAGCTTAAAACATCCTAGGAATGTAGGGGCTTCCAAGGAGTCAAAATCATTAGAATAGGATTGATTAAGGGTTTCATTTGTTGAGCCAATATTAGCTTCCAAATTTTCATCTTTTATTTGCTGATATAGTTGGTATATAGAAAAAACAAGCAGCAACATTAGATCTTTGAGTTAAGTACCTTCTTTGTTATAACCCACTGAGCCTTTGTACTATAGAGATGTAACTTTAGTGCTTTAAGGAGATGCAGATTAAAGAAAAACACTTCAGGGGAAATGAGATTAACATTCATTAAGAAAGAGAGCCAAAAAGTGTTAGCAAGCCTCTTGGCCAGAAGATAATGTAAACCATCTGAGACCTTTTGTATACAAAAAGATATACAGAAAGGGTCAGGACTGCTGTCCCTGCTTGACTCTGTATCTTCCATTATGTAAATTATAGGGCATATAAACACCTTTTGAATAATAAAGTTGGAGGGGATTTTGCACAA
>SJYC01110634.1:0-18571 GCA_006408675.1 Madoqua kirkii
TACTTTGAGGGTGATGCAGATTAAAGAAAAAACACTTCAAGGGAAAAAGAGTTTTCTGGTTGATAGAGATTTATCCAGGAAAAGAGCCATAAAAATGTTAATAAGCCCCCTGGCCAGAAGATGATGTAAAACCACCTGAGACCTTTTGTATACTGGAAGGTATGCAAAAATAAAGCCTGGTCTCAATGAGGGTCAGGACTGCTGCCCCTGCATAACTCTGCATATTCCATTATTTCTTTATGTACAACTTGGGGTATATAAGCTGCTTTTGAAAATAAAGTTGTGGGTCTGGCACCAATGCTTAGCTCCCCCATGTCGTTCTTTTCTCCCATTTCTGGCTGAATTCCCATCTGGAACATGAAGGCTCACCGTGTCTATTTATTTGCCCTGGCTTCTAAGACCCACTCAAAAGGGAGTCCAAAGCGGGGCATCCTGCGCTATTCAAGTGGGTGCCAGTGGCCTACATAGATGGTGCAAGTTCCTTGTCTTAGAACTTTATTGGTTTTCCATGTAAACCAAGTTATTTTGCATCTTTTCTCCACTAATTTTCCTACTACACTATTCTTTCCTAATCTCTCTTTATATTTCTAAATAAATTTTTCCTCATCGACTCCATCCCTGCTTCAAATTCCTTGGATCCACCAGGGCTGGACCCTGGCATATAGAATTTTTAATAAGTAGTTTGGGAAACCTTAACAGCTATAGATATGGCCTACATAGATGGTGCAAGTTCCTTGTCTTAGAACTTTATTGGTTTTCCATGTAAACCAAGTTATTTTGCATCTTTTCTCCACTAATTTTCCTACTACACTATTCTTTCCTAATCTCTCTTTATATTTCTAAATAAATTTTTCCTCATCGACTCCATCCCTGCTTCAAATTCCTTGGATCCACCAGGGCTGGACCCTGGCATATAGAATTTTAATAAGTAGTTTGGGAAACCTTAACAGCTATAGATAGAAAAATGAAATTAGAGCATTCCCTAACATCATACACAAAAGTAAATTCAAAATGGATTAAATAACTAAATGTAAGAGTGACACTATAAAACTCTTCAAGGAAAACTTAGGGAAAGCATCTTTGTCATAAATCACAGCAAGATATTTTTGACCCATTTTCTAAAATAAAGAAAATTTTTAAAATAAATAAATAAGAGCTATTTAAATTTAATTTCTACACAATAAAGGAAAGCACAAAGAAGATGAAAAGACAGTTATCAGAATGCAAAAATATCTACAAAAGAAGCAACTGACAAGGGATTAATTTTCAAAATATGCAAACAGTTCATCAAGCTCAGTATCATAAATACAAAAAATTCAGTCAAAAAATGAGTGGAAGACTTAAAAATGCATTTCTCCAAAGAAACATACAGATGGCCAAGAGTCACTTGAAAAAATGCTCAACATGACTAGTTATTGGAGAAATTCAAACCAAAACTACAATGAAGTCTCAGAGTCCTACACAAACTACCTGGCAATTTCTATCCCTCAGTTAGCCATTGCCTGAACTTGACTTTTTATATCTTGAAGAGAATCAGACATTTTGTATATATGTGCAAGTATATATGTGCAACATTTTGTATGAATTATGGCACAGGTTTCTCTTTGTGCTGTTGTTAATATATGTAATGTCATTTTATTTTGGTGTACAGTTTTATGCATTAAAGTGTAAATGTGGCACTTTATGTTTAATGTGACTATCATTAAACTATCATTTAAAGATATTAGACTATAAAGTTTGCCCTGAAAAAATAGCTAGAACTTTTGCCTTGAAATTTATATGCCAGTCTTTTCTTGTTGAATAATTTAAAGCTGCTGCTGCTGCTGCTGCTGCTGCTGCTGCTAAATTGCTTCAGCCATGTCCACCTTTGTGCTACCCCATGGAGAGCAGCCCACCAGGCTCCTCTGTCCATGGGATTCTCCAGGCAAGAATACTGGAGTAGGTTGCCATTCCTTTCTCCAAATTTAAAGCTAGGACTTGATAACAGGCATGGATTTGTTTCTTATCTAATGACTCAGGAAGGAATGTTGCTGGGTTTAAGGCTAAACAGATTTTTGGCTGAGTTATGGGTCTTTTTAAGAGTAGGGACTGGTATTTGAGAAGGCAATTGTCAGATAACCATTGTCCTTCCTTAGAATTTAAAATTCCAGAGATATCATGTGAAATATAAACTGTCAGATCTCTCTCTGCAATAAACTTAGTAGCTTCAGGTATTACTAGGCCACAATTTGTAGAAACTGGGGCCATCTTGGGCTACAGAACAGAATATTTTGCTCAAAGTAAGCAACCAGTTATTTTCAGCTTTGGGCCAAACTAAAACTCCCTGTGCTATTCCTGATTTCTCTGCTACAAAAAGATTAAATTAGTCTCCTGTAGGCAGGCTGAGAGCAGTAGCCTAAAGAATAGCCTATTATAAAAAGTCTTATTTTTAAAAATATTTTAATTGGAAGCTAATTCTTTAACAATACTGTGATGTTTTTTGCCATACGTTGATATGAATCAGTCATGGGTGTACATACGTCCCCTCATCCCAATCCCCCTTTCCACCTCCCTCCCCATCCTATCCTTCTGGGTCATCCCTGTTTAAATGCCCTGTTTCATCCATTGAACTTGGACTGGTCGTCTCTTTCACATGTGGTAATATACATGTTTCAATGCTATTCTCTCAAATCATCCCAACTTTTTCTTCTCCCACAGAGTCCAAAGTATGTCCAAAAATATCTGTGTCTCTTTTGCTGTCTTAGACATTGGGTTGTCATTACCATCTTTCCAAATTTCACATATATGTGTTAATATTATTGCAGTGGTGTTTTTCATTCTGACATACTTCACTGTGCATAATAGGCTCCAGTTTCATCCATCTCATTAGAACTGACCCAAATGCATTCTTTTTAATAGATGAGCAATATTTCATTATGTATATGTACCACAGCTTTCTTAACCATTTCTCTGCAGATGGACATCTACATTGCTTACATGTCCTAGCTATTGTAAACAGTGCTGCAATGAACCTTGGAGAATACATGTCTCTTTCAGTTCTGGTATCCTCGGTGTGTATGCCCAGCAGTGCGATTGCTGGGTCATCTGGCAGTTCAATTTCCACTTTTTTAAGGAATCTCCTCACTGTTCTCATAGTGGCTGTACTAGTTTGCATTCCCACTGACAATGTAAGAGGGGTTCCCTTTTCTTCACATCATCTCCAGCATTTATAGTTTGTAGACTTTTTGATGGCAGCCATTCTGACTGGCGTGAGATGGTACTTCATTGTGGTTTTGATTTGCATTTCTCTGATAATGAGTGATGTTGAGCATCTTTTCATGTGTTTGTTAACCATCTGCATGTCTTCTTTGGAGAGATGTCTGTTTAGTTCTTTGACTCTTTTTTGATTGGGTCATTTATTTGTCTGGTATTGAGCTGAATGAGCTGATTGTATATTTTGGAGATTAATTCTATGTCACCTGTTTTTTTACTATTATTTTCTTCCATTCTGAAGGTGATCTTTTCACTTTGCTTATAGTTTCCTTCACTGTGAAAAAGCTTTTAAGTTTAATTAGGTCCCATTTGCTTATTTTTGCTTTTATTTCCATTACTTCGCAAGGTGGGTCATAGAGAATCTTGCTGTGATTTATGTCAGAGTCTTATGGCTATGTTTACCTCTAGGTTTTTATAGTTTCTGGTGTTACATTTTTATCTTTAATCCATTTGAGTTTATTTTTGTGTATGGTGTTAGAAAGTATTCTAGTTTTATTGTTTTACAAGTGTTTGACCAGTTTTACCACCACCACTTGTTAAAGAGATTGTTTTTTCTTCATTGTATATTTTTGCCTCCTTTGTTAAACATAAGGTGTCCATAGGTGTGTGGATTCCTCTCTGGGCTTTCTATTTGGTGCCATTGATCTGTATTTCTGTCTTTGTGCCAGTACCATGATGACTGTAGCTTTGAAGTATAGTCTGGTCAGGCAGGTTGATTCCTCCAGTTTCATTCTTCTTTCCCAAGAATTTTTTGGCTATTTGAAGTTTTGTGTGTTTTCATAAAAACTGTGACATTATTTATTCTAGTTCTGCTAAAAATACCATTGGTGGCTTGATGGAGATTGCATTAAATCTATAAATTGCTTTTGGTAGTATACTCATTTTCACTATATTGACTCTTGATACATGAACATGGTATGTTTCTCCATCTGTGTGTGTCATCTTTGATTTCTTTCATCAGTGTTTTATAGTTTTCAGTAATACAGGTCTTTTGTCTCTTTAGGTAAATTTATCCCTAAGTATTTTATTCTTTTTGTTGCAATGGTGAATGTAATTGTTTACTTAATTTCTCTTTATGCTTTCTCATTGTTAGTGTATAGACATGCAAGGGACTTCTTTGTATTAATTTTATATCCTGCAACTTTATTTCATTCATTGATTAGCTCTAGTAATTTTCTGGTGGTGTCTTTAGGATTTTCTATGTAGAGGATCATGTCATCTGGAAAAAGTGAAAGTTTTATTTTTTCTTTTCCAATCTGTATTCCTTTTTTTTTTCTTTTTCTTCTCTGATTGCTGTAGCTAAAACTTCCACAAATATGTTGAATAGTAGTGTGAGGGTGGGCACCCTTGTCTTGTTCCTGACTTTAAAGGAAATGCTTTCAATTTTTCACCATTTAGGATAGTGTTTGTTGTGGTTTTATTGTGTATGGTTTTTGTAGGTTGAGGTATGTTCCTTCTATGCCTACTTTCCAGAGAGTTTTTATCATAAATTGGAGTTGAATTTTGTCAAAGGCTTTCTTAGCATCTATTGAGATAATCATGGTTTTTATCTTTAAGTTTGTTAATATGGTGTATCACATTGGTTGATTTGTAATTATTGAAGAATCCTTGCATTCCTGGGATAAAGCCCACTTGGTCATGATGTAAGATCTTTTTAATATGTTGTTGGATTCTGTTTGCTAGAATTTTTTTTTTTTTTTAGGATTTTTGCATCTATGTTCATCAGTGATGTTAGCCTGTAGTTTTCTTTTTTGTGGCATCTTTGCCTGGTTTTGGTATTAGGGTAATGGTGGTCTCATAAAATGAGTTTGGGAGTTTACCTTCCTCTGTAAATTTGTGGAAGACTTTGAGTAGGATAGATGTTGGCTCTTCTCTAAATTTTTAGTAAAATTCACCTGTGAAGCCATCTGATCCTGGACTTTTGTTTGTTGGAAGATTTTTGATAATATTTTTTATTTCCGTGCTTGTCATGGGTCTAGTAAGATTTTCTATTTCTTCCTGATTCACTTTCAGAAGGTTATGCTTTTCTAAGAATTCCTCTATTTCTTCCAAGTTGTCCAATTTATTGGCATATAGTTGCTGATAGTAGTCTTTTATGGTCCTTTATATTTCTGTGTTACCTGTTGTGATTTCCTTTAATTTTATTGATTTGATTCTGCTCCCTTTTTTACTTGATGAGTTTGGCTAGTGGTTTGTCTGTTTTATTTATCTTCTCAATGAACCAGCTTTTAATTTTGCTGATTTTTGCTGTAGCCAACTTTCTTTTTCAATTATCTCTGCTCTTATTTCTATGATTTCTTTTCTTCTACTAACTTTGGGGTTCTTCATTTCTTCTTTTTTCTAGTTGCTTTAGTTGTAAAGTTAGGGTGTTTTTTTTGTTTGTTTGTTTGTTTGTTTCTCTTGTGTCTTGAGGTATGCTTGTATTGTTATTAACCTTCCTCTTAGCACTGCTTTTACTGAATCCTATAGGTTTGGGGTTGTCATGTTTTCATTTTAATTTGTTTCTATGTATATTTTGATTTCCTTTTTGATTCCTTTGGTGATCTTTTGGTTATTCAGAAATGTGTTGTTTAGCCTCCATTTATTTGTATTTTTAATAGTTTTTTTTCTTGTATTTGATATCTAATCTTATCTCATTGTGAGCAGAAAAGATGCTTGAAATGGTTTCAGTTTATTTGAATTTACTAAGGCTAGATTTATGGCCCAGGATGAGATCTATCCTGGAGAATGTTTCATGTGCACTTGAGAAAAAGGTGAAATTAATTGTTTGGGGGTAAAGTGTCCTATAGATATCAATCAGTTCTAACTGGCCCACTGTATCATTTAAAGCTTGTGCTTCCTTGCTCATTTTTAGTTTGATTGATCTATCCATAGCTGTGAACGCTGTGTTAAAGTCTCCCACCATTAGTGTGTTACTGTTAATTTCCCCTTTCATACCTGTTAGCATTTGCCCTATGTATTGAGGTGCTCCTATGTTGGGTGCATATATATTTATAATTGCTATATCTTCTTCTTGGATTGATTGTTTGATCATTTGATAGTGTCCTTCTTTGTCTCTTTTCATGGTCTTCATTTCAAAGTCTAGTTTGTCTGTGAAGTATTACTACCCCTGCTTTCTTTTGGTGTCCATTTGCATGAAATAACTTTTTCCATCCCTTCACTTTCAGTTTGTATGTGTCCCTTGGTTTGAAGTGAGTCTCTTATAAACAACATATATAGGTGTCTTGTTTTTGTATCCATTCAGCCAGTCTTTGTCTTTTGGTTGGGAAATGGTAACCCATTCCAGTATTCTTGCTTGGAGAATCCCATGGATGGAGAAGCCTGGTAGGCTACAGTCCATGGGGTCTCAAAGAGTCGGACACGACTCAGTGACTTCACTATTCACTATTCAACCCATTTATATCTAAGGTAATTATTGATAAGTATAATCCCATTGCCATTTACTTTGTTGTTTGGGTTTGATATTATAATCTTTTTCTGTGTTTCTGTCTAGAGAAAATAATTTAGCATTTGTTGAAGAGCTGGTTTGGTGGTGCTGAATTCTCTCAGCTTTTGCTTGTCTGTAAAGCTTTTGATTTCTCCTTCACAGCTGAATGAGATCACTGCTGGGTACAGTAATCTTTGTTGTAGGCTTTTCTTCCCTTCTGGCCTGAAGAGTTTCTATGGAAAGATCAGCTGTTATCCTTATGGGGATCTCCTTATGTGTTTTTATTGTTTTCCCCTTGCTTCTTTTAAAATTTGCTCTGTGTGTTTGACCTTCATTAGCTTGATTAATATGTGTCTTTGCTCATCTTGGGTTTATCCTGTTAGGGACTCTCTGGGTTTCTTGGACTTGGATGGCTATTTCCTTTCCCAATTTAAGGAAGTTTTCAGCTATTATCTCCCCAAGTATTTTCTCATGCCTTTTCTTTTTGTCTTCTTCTTTGTAGACACCTATGATTCGAATATTGAGGTGTTTGACCTTGTCCCAGAGGTCTCTGAGGTTGTCCTCATTTCTTTTAATTCTTTGTCCCCCTTTCTGCTTCATTTATTTCACCATTCTATCTTCCATCTCACTTATCCTCTTTTCTGCCTCAGTTATTCTACCACTGGTTCCCTCCAGAGTGCTTTTGATCTCAGTTATTACAAATTATTCATTATTGGTTGACTCTTCTTTATTTCTTCTAGGTCTTTGTTAAACATTTCTTGTATCTTCTCAATCTTTGTCTCTAGTCTATTTAACTCCACTTTGTTGTCAATATTTTGAATCTTCTTTACTATCATTATTCTGAATTTCTTTTTCAAGTAGACTATCTCCTTCTATTTTATTTGGTTTGGTGGGTATTTATCATGTTCCTTTACCTGCTGAATATTTATCTGCCTTTTTATTTTGTTTAGATTGCTGTGTTTGGGGTGCCCTTTCTGTAGGCTGGATGTTCATGGTTCCTCTTTATTGTGGAGTCTGATTACTGTGGGTGGGGTTGGACTAGTGGCTTGTCAATTTTCCTGATTCGGGAGTTTGCCTCTGTGTTCTGGTGGGTGGAGCTAGATTTTTTCTCTCTGAAGTGCAATGAAATGTCCAATATTGAGTTTGGGGGTGTCTATGGGCTTGGCATGACTTTGAGCAGCCTGTCTTTTATGCTCAGGGTTGTGTTCCTGCTTTGCTGCAGAATTAGTGTGATATGTCTGGAACTTCTTGGCTCTTGGGTGGAGCTTGGTTTCAATGTAGGTATGGAGATTTGGGGGTGATGTTCTTGTCTACTAATGTGCCCTAGAGTCAGGAGTTCTCTGATGTTCTCATTCCGGAGTTAACCCTCCTGCTTCTGGCTTCTAGTCTTTCTCTTACAGTAACCTCAAGACTTCTCCATCCATAAGCATAGATGATAAAACATCTAGGTTAATGGTGAAACAATTCTTCACATCAAAGGACATCCAAAGAGATTCACAGAGTTACATAGAGAAGAGAAGAGGGAGGAAGGAAATAAAGGTGACCAGGAAGGGAAGAGAGGGAGTCAAATGGGGAGAGAGCAATCTAGCCAGTAATCATTTCCCTAAGTGTTCTCCATAGCCCAGAACCCCAGAGAGATTCACATATTTAGGTATAGAAGAGAAGAGGTGGGAGGAGGAAATACGGGTGACCTGCAGGAGAAAAGAGAGTGTCAAAAGGGAAAGAGCAGTAATCAAATATGCAAGTGAAAATGAATACTGAAGATTAGATTCTTAAAGGTACAATATTGATAACAAATACCAAAATGCAAAGGTTAAAAATCTAGAGGTTAGACTCTCAAAAATGCAATATAAAAAATACAAAACAAAATGAATCACAAAAATTTTAATATATATATATATATGAAATTTGCTTTAAAAATAGTGTCTTGTTTTGCAAGGTAATAGTAGGTCTTAATCACCTCCCTGGTCCTAGCCAATTGGTTTTCTTGTTGCACTATGAGAGTACCATTTCAGGTGTGCCATGGGTCTCCTCTGGGGAGATGATCCCAAGTTGCAACATCCTGGCAGATGTCAACCAACCTGGATTCCGGGAAGATGTGGTTAGCAACTGGGAGCCTGGTTATAGTTTGGTGGAAGATGCCGTCGCTGGGGCCAAGATTGCAGCAGCCCCTTACCTTCTGGCTCTGGATGTCACTAACCTAACACTTTGCCTCCAGCGGGGTACAGGGGGATAGGGACAGGCCTATACATAGTCAGCTAGCATTCCTTTGGTATTTGCTCAATACTTATTCTGTGAGCTCACCAAACTGTGTGTTAGAGCCTTTGCAGGAATGTTTTGTGTTTTTGTGTTTTGTTTACCTCTCTGGTTATCCCACGGTTTGGGTTGCTATCTCACATTAGCTCCCTTAGATTGTCCCAGGGCATTCAGGCCCAGTTCTTACCCTAAAAACTGATGATGCAAATTATGTTGCCCTCTGAGATTCCAAAACTCCCCAAAGACCCACCTGTGGGAAGATTTCCTACTGTGTAGAAACTTCTCCTCATTCACGACTCCCTCTCCAGAATAGGTCTCTGTCTCTAAGTCTTGTGTCTCTGTTTTTTGTCTTTTATATTTTGTCATACCTCCTTTCAAAAAGGATGGGCTTTCTGGTGCCTAGTATCCTTCACCATCATTCAGAAGTGATTCTGTGGAAGTGGCTCAACATTCAAATAAGCTTTGATGAATTTGTGGGATAGAAAGTGGTCTCCCCAGCCTATTCCTCTGCCATCTTGGGACTGCCCCCCATAAAGTCTTAAATGAATCTATTTCTCCAGGTTCCCATTGTAATATTTTTTGTCCTGATTGTTGAGTCTCTTTTAGTAATTTATATAAAAGTAGAGGTAATTCTCCATATTTGGGAATCTAAATTTGGCAATAACCAATTATGCCAAGGAAACTATGGGGTTTTCTAAGAGTATTAGGAAAAGGATGTTGTAAATGGGTTGTATTCTTTCTTTTCCCAGGGATTGAACTCCTTGTGACAGTTTGAGTCCTAAATATTTAAGTTCTCATTGACATATCTGTGCTTTATATTTTGATGTTTTGTAGCTGCATTGGGCTAGATAATGAAGTAGATCACAAGTAGTTTGGTCACATTGTACTTCTGTGTCAGTGCAAAGGAGAATGTTATCTTCATATTGGACAATTTTTATAGGTTCTGGTGCCTGAAAGGCAGCTGGTCTTTAGCTAAAGCCTGTTCAAACAAATAAGGACTATCTAGAAGTACTTGAGCCAACACTGTCCAAGGTAATTGGGTAGAGGAATCAAATGGATCCTCAAAAGCAAACAAAAATAGTGAACTTTGAGCTTCAGTTCAGTTCAGTCACTCAGTCGTGTCTGACTCTTTGTGATTCCATGAACCACAGTACACGAGGTCTCCCTGTCCCTCACCAGCTTCCTGGAGTTTACCCAAACTCACGTCCATTGAATCGGTGATGCCATCCAACCATCTCATTTTCTGTCATCCCTTTCTCTTTTCACCCTCAAAGTCTTCCAGTACCAGGGTCTTTTCAAATGAGTCAGCTCTTCACATGAGGTGGCCAAAGTATTCAGCTTCAACATCAGTCTTACTAATGAACACCCAGGACTGATCTCCTTTAAGATGCACTGGTTGGATCTCCTTGCAGTCCAAGGGACTCTCAAGAGTCTTCTCCGACACCACAGTTCAAAAGCATCAATTCTTCTGTGCTCAGTTTTCCTTAAGTCCAATTCTCACATCCATACTTGACTACTGGAAAACCCATAGCCATGACTAGACAGATTTTTGTTGGCAAAGTAATATCTCTGCTTTTTAATATGCTATCTAGGTTAGTCGTAACTTTCTTTCCAAGGAGTAAGCGTCTTTTAATTTCATGGCTGCAATCACCATCTGCTGTGATTTGGGAGCCAAAAAAAATAAAGTCTGACATTGCTTCCACTGTTTCCCCATCTATTTCCCATGAAGTGATGGGACTAGATGCCATGATCTTCTTTTTCTGAATGTTGAGCTTTAAGCCAACTTTTTCACTCTCCTTTTTCACTTTCGTCAAGAGGATTTTTAGTTCCTCTTCACTTTCTGCCGTAAGGGTAGTGTCATCTGCATATCTGAGGTTATTGATATTTCTCCCAGCAGTCTTGATTACAGATTGTGCTTTCTCCAGCCCAGCATTTCTTATGATGTATTCTGCATATAAGTTAAATAAGCAGGGTAACAATATACAACCTTGACATACTCCTTTTCCTATTTGGAACCAGTCTGTTGTTCCATGTCCAGTTCTAACGATTGCTTCCTGATCTGCATATAGGTTTCTCAAGAGGCAAGTCAGGTACTCTGGTATTCCCATCTCTTTCATAATTTTCCAGTTGATTGTGATCCACAAAGTCAAAGGCTTTGGCATAATCAATAAAGCAGAAATAGATGTTTTCTGGAGCTCTCTTGCTTTTCAATGATCCAGAAGAAGTTGGCGATTTGATCTCTGGTTCCTCTGCCTTTTCTAAAACCAGCTTGAACATCTGGAAGTTCATGGTTCATGTATTGCTGAAGCTTGGCTTGGAGAATTTTGAGCATTACTTTACTAGCATCTGAGATGAGTGCAGTTGTGCGGTAGTTTGAGCATTCTTGGCGTTGCCTTTCTTTGGGACTGGAATGAAGACTGACCTTTTCCAGTCCAGTGGCCACTGCTGAGTTTTCCAGATTTGCTGGCATACTGAGTGCAGCATTTTTACAGCATCATATTTTAGGATTTGAAATAGCTCAACTGGAATTCCATCACTTTCACTAGGTTTGTTCGTAATGATGCTTCCTAAGGCCCACTTGACTTCACACTCCAGGATGTCTGGCTCCAGGTGAGTGATCATACCATCATGATTATCCCAAATGAAGAGTTTCAAAAACATTCATTTTGTCTACAACCATTGATAATTGAACGGAATTTCTGAAAAACTGTAAAACTATTAAATTTTTAATAGGTGACCATTTAAAATCTATGGTAATGTTATTCAAAATATTTCAATATTATCTCTATATTTGACCACTTGATATTCAGAGATTTAAAAGTTAAATGATTAATTCTTTGCAAAGAGTAACACCACTTTGTTTAAACATATTTGACAGAAATTAAAATGATTATTTAAATTTTTATTATCTTTAATGTTTAATAAATTTATAGTCTCCATCAACAATTTCTCCATCCACATACTATCTTTTCTTTATATCTGTGTTCTTGGGGTTATTTTAGATTTTATATATAAAAGAGATCATACAATAACTCTTTATCTGTCTAATATTTCTCTTGGAATTACACCCGTAAGATCCATCCATATTATTGCAAATGTCAGGGGTTCCTTCATTTTTATGGCTGAATAATAATCCATACACCACAGTATTTTTCATCCGGTCACCAATCATTGGATACTTGGCTTTTTTCCATAACTTGGCTATTGTAAGTAATGCTAGAATATGGGTGTATATATGTATATATATAAAAGACTCTGCCTGAAATGCAATGTAGGTATATATATGGGCTTCCCCTGCAGTTAAGAACCTGTCTGCAATGCAGGATCCACAGGAAATGCAGGTCCAATCTACGGGTTGAGATGATCCACAGGAAGAGGGTACAGTAGCTCATTCCAATATTCTTAACTGGAGAATCCCATAGAGGATCCTAGAAGCCTGCAGTCCATAGGGTCGCAAAGAGTCGGATATGACTGAAGTAACTTACATATATATAGTAAATTAGTATATTTGTTTTCTTTGGCTAAATAACCTCAAATGCACTGCTAGATAGTATATTAATTCTACTTTTAAATTTCTGAGGAAACCATTCTATTTTCCATAGTGGCTATACCAAGTTACATTGCCACAACTCTGCACGTAAGTTCTTTTTCCCACATTCTTGCTAACATTTGTTATATTGTACTTTTTTTTATAATAGACATGCTAACATATATAAGGTGATATCTCACTGTGCTTTTGATTTGCATTTCCCTGATGCTTAATGATGTAGTAATGTTAGTCACCTTTTTTGTTTCTTTGTCATAAATTAATTGACTATATAAGAGTAGGTTTAATTCTGAGCTCTCTATTCTGTTCTATTTATCCATTTCTGTTTTTGTGCCTAGAAAACTCATATTATATGAATAATTAATTAAATATTAATTAAATTAATGAACTAAGTATTTTCTATTCAACAAAGTTTTGGAAGTCCTAGCCACAGCAATCAGAGAAATAAATGGAATTCAAACTGGAAAAGAAGAAGTAAAACTCTGTTTGCCAGTGACATGATCTTCATAGAAAACACTAAAGATACCACCAGAAAATTGCTAGAGCTAATCAATGAATATAGTAAAGTTGCAGCATATGAAATTAATACACAAAAATTCCTTGCATCCTATACACTAACTGTGAGAAAACAGAAAGAGAAATTAAGGAAACAATCATATTCACCATTGTGATGAAAAGAATAAAATATATAGGAATAAATTTACTTAAACAAAATACCTATACATGGAAAACTATAAAACACTGATGAAAGAAAGTCAAAGATGACACAAATAGATGGAGAAATATACCTTGTTTGTGGACTGGAAGGATTAATATAGTGAAAATGAATTTACTACCCCAAAGCAATCTATAGATTCAACAAAATCCCTATCAAGTTACCAACGGCATTTTTCACATAACTAGAACAAATAATTTCACAATTCGTATGGAAACACAACAAACCTCATATAGCCAAAGCAATCTTGGGAAAGAAGAATAGAACTGGAGAAATTATAAAACATATAATTCTGGCTTCGGAATATACTACAAAGCTATAGTCAACAAGGCACTATGGTACTGGCACAAAAACATAAATATAGACCAATGGAACAAAATAGAAAGCCAGAGAAAAACTCACACACCTAAGGACACCTTATTTTTGACAAAGGAGGCAAAAATATACAATGGAGAAAAGACAATCTCTTTAACAAGTGGTACTGAGAAAACTGGTCAACCACATGTAAAAGAGTGAAATCAGAACACTTTCTAATACCATACACAAAAATAAGCTCAAAATAGATTAAAGATCTACATGTAAGACCAGAAACTATAAAACTCTTAGAGGGAAACAGGCAGAACATTCTCTGACATCAATCACTGCAGGTCCTCTGTGACCCACACCCCAGAGTAGTGGAAATAAAAATAAATAAATACATAAACAAATATGACCTACTTAAAATATTTTGCACAATGGAGGAAATTATAAGCAAGCCTTCGAAATGGGAGAAAATAATAGCAAATGAAACAACTGACAATTAATCTCCAAAATATATAAATAGCACATGCAGCTTAATACCAGAAAAGTCAACAATTCAATCATAAAGTGGACCAAAGAACTAAACAAACATTTTTCCAAAGAAGACATACATCTGGATAACAAACACATGAAAAGATGCTCAACATCACTCATTATCAGAGAAATGCAAATCAAAACCACAATGAGGTATCATCCCATGCCAGTCAGAATAGCCACCATCCGAAAGTCTACCAACAAAAAATGCTGGAGAGGGTGTGGAGAATAGGGAACCCTCTTACACTGTTGGAGGGAATGCAAACTGGCATAGCCAATATGGAGGACAGTGTGGAGATTCCTTTTTAAAAAGTGGAAATAGAACTGCCATATGACCCAGCAACCCCATTGTTGGATACACACACTGAAGAAACCAGAACCTAAAGAGACACAAGTACCCTAATGTTCATTGCAGCACAGTTTAGAATAGCTAGGACATGGAAGCAACCTAGATGTCCATTGGCAGATGAGTGGATAAGGGAGTTGTGGTAAAATAGAATATTAATCAGCTATCAAAAAGAATGCATTTGAGTCAGTCTAAAGAGTTGGATAAACTCTGGGAATTGGTGATGGACAGGGAGGCCTGGCGAGCTTCAATTCATGAGGTCACAAAGAGCCGGACATGACTGAGGAACTGAACTGAACTGAACTGAACTGAGTGAGGTGGATGAAACTGGAGCGGGACTTAAGTTTAAGTCAGAATGAGAAACACCAATGCAGTATATTAATGCATATATAAATGGAATTTAGAAGGATGCCAACCATGATCCTATATACAAGGCAGCAAAAGAGACATAGGTGTAAAGAACAGACTTTTGGACTATGCAGGAGAAGGTAAGTGTGAGATGATTTGAGAGAACAGCATTGAGACATGTATATTACTATACAAAAAACAGATGACCAGTGCAAGTTTGATGCATCAAGCAGGGCACTCAAAACCTGTGCTCTGGGACAATCCAGAGGGATGGGGTGGGGAGGGAGGTGAGGGGGTTCAGGATTGGGAGGACACATATGCACCTTTGCCTGGTTCATGTCATTATATGGGAAAAACCATCACAATAACGTAAAGCAATTATCCTCCAATTAAAATAAATACATTAAAATAATAATAAAAATTTCACTTAGGGATGTTTAATCTATTTTAAAGATTATTCTCTATTTAAATTAAGCTTCTACCAAGGGAAAAAAGGAGGGGGGAATTAAGAATGATATAAAAGTCTTTGAAATCTAATCCACATGTTTTTGTTTTATTCTCTTCTTTATTTTACCAATCAAAACATCTGCTTTGTATTCCTCTAATCATGTATAGTATTTTAGAGAAAGATCACAAAAATGAAAGCTTAAATGCAAATATTTAGGGGTAACAATTAATATTCAGTTGCATTCAAAAATACTAAATAGTAAGAGTATTTTAGAAGGTAGAAGAATATACCACCCCCAAGTATACCACTTTGTCATAAGGGTTGTTTTGAACTGAAGGCAACTGGAAAGATATATATGAAAATATACATGCCCTTACTTATTTGCCTAAATGGACATAAATTTGTGAAGTGCTCCTCTTTCTCTTTTTACCAACAAGGATAAACATTAATCCTTGCAGAAAAATTTAAACCTATATCAAAGTAGAAAGACTGAATTAAATCTACATTAAAAACCTTACTCTCGTTTACTACCTTTTTCTGGTCAAACTCCCTATTACTGAGCTCCCCTACACCTTTATATCTTTTTCCTTTAGCTGAAGTTGTTATTTAAGTCTGAGATCTAAGCCATTTCTAAGATACTCATTTTTTAAACCTTGTTTATTTTTTTAGTTAGACTATAGTTGATTTACAATGTGTCAGTTTCAGATGTCCAATAAAATGAATTTGTTATACATATCCATATATCCAAGATTATAAAGATTCTTTTCCCGTATAGCCTATTACAGAATATTGAGTAGTTTCCAGTCTTTAAATTTATCCCTCCCCTTCACCTCTGGTAACTGCAGTTTATTTTCTCCATGTGTTTGTATTCAGTTTTTAAGTCATGTCTAACTCTTTGTAACCCCTTGAACTGTAGCATGCCAGGCTTCCCTGTCCTTCACTATCTCCTGGAGTGGGCTCAGATTCATGTCTACTGAGTCACTGATGCTATCTTACCAACTCATCCTCTGCTGCTCCCTGCATAGAAATAGAGTTATGTATGTAACATTTTTTTTCAGATTCTATGTATAAACGATATCATATGATATTTATCTTTCTCCGTTTGACTGATTTCACTCAGTATGATGATATCTAAGTTCATTCATGCTGTTGCAAGTGGCATTATTTATTCTTTTGTATAGCTGAGTAGTATTCCATTGTGTCTATGTGACATGTCCTCTTTATCCATTCTTCTGTTGATGACAATTGTGGTTGCTTCCATATTCTGGCTGTTGTAAATGGTGTTGCAATGAACATTAGGGTGCATGTATCATTTATAATGGTGGTTTTCTCTGGATATAAGGCTAAAAATTAGATTACTGGGTTATGTTAGCTCCACTTTAAGTTTTTAAAGGAAACCTCCATACTACTCTCCATAATGACTGCACTGGTTTACATTCCAAACCACAGGGTCATATGGTTCCCATTTCTCCACACCCTTTCCAGTCTTTATTTTTTATGGATTTTTATGATGACCATTGTAAATGGTTATACCATATTGTAGTTTTGATTTCCATTTCTCTAATAGTTATCAATGCTGAGCATTTTTTCAAGTGCTTTTTAACCAGATATATGTCTTTTTTTGGAGAAATGAGGATCTTCTGTCTATTAGGATCTTCTGCTCCTTAAAGCTTATAAGTTTCATTCAGTTCAGTTCAGTTCAGTTCAGTCGCTCAGTCGTATCCGACTCTTTGCGACCCCATGAATTGCAGCACACCAAGCCTTCCTGTCCATCACCACTCCTGTCCTGGAGTTCACTCAGACTCACATCCATTCCCAGCATCAGAGTCGTTTCCAGTGAGTCAACTCTTCGCATGCAGTGGCCAAAGTACTGGAGTTTCAGCTTTAGCATCATTCCTTCCAAAGAAATCCCAGGGCTGATCTCCTTCAGAATGGACTGAATGGATCTCCTTGCAGTCCAAGGAACTCTCATGAGATCCTATTTATTCATTTATTTATTTTTATTTTCATTACTCTAGGAGGTGAGTCAATTAAGATCTTGTTATACTTTACATTGCAGTGAGGTGTACTTATGTTTTCCTTTAAGAGTTTTACAGTATCCAGCTTCACATTTAGGTCTTTAATTCATTTTAAGTTTATTTTTTGTATGGTGTCAGTGTTCTAATTTCATTTTGACATGGAGTTGTTCAGTTTTTAATAAGCACCACTTATTAAAGGAAAAGCTTTTTCTCCATTGTATATTCTTGCATTCTTTGTCATGAACTAGGTAACCACAGTTGTGGAGGCTTATATCTGGAATTTTTATCCTATTCCATTAATCTCTATTTCTGTTTTCTGCTGGTATCATACAGTCTTAATTATTGTATCTTTGTAGTATAGTCTGAAGTCAGGGAGCCTGATTCCTTCAACTCTGCATTTTTTTCTCAAGATTGCTTTGATTCTTTATGTTCTTTTTTGTCTCCATACAAGGTGACTTTTTTAATTAACTTATTTATTTTAATTCAGGCTAATTACTTTACAATATTGTAGTGGTTTTTGCCATATCTTGACATGAATCAGCCATGGGTGTACATGCCTCCCCCACCCTGAACCCCCTTCCTACCTCCCTCCCCATCCCATCCCCAGGGTCATTCCAGTGCACCAGCCCAGTGCGCCCAGTCTCATGCATCAAACCTGGACTGGCAATCTATTTCACATATGGTAATATACATGTTTCAATGTTATTCTCTCAAATCATCCCACCCTTGCCTTCTCCCACAGAGTCCAAAAGTCTGTTCTTTATCTCTGTGTCTCTTTTGCTGTCTCACATATAGGGTCATCATTACCATCCTTCTAAATTCCATATATATGCATTAAAATACTATATTGGTGTTATTCTTTCTGACTTACTTCACTCTTTTTTGTTCTGGCTATTGAAAAGTGCCATTGGTATTTTGATAGGGATTGCATTGAATCCATAGATTGCTTTGGCTAGCATAACCATTTTCACAATATTGATTCTTCCAATCCAAGAATATGGTATGTCTCTTCATCTGTGTTATCTTGGATTTCTTTCATTAATATCTTACAGTTTTCTGAGTACAGGTCTTTTGCCTCCTTAGGAAGGTTTATCCCTACATATTCATAATGGTAAATGAAATTGATGCCTTGATTTCTCTTTCTGATCTTTCATTGTTGTATATAGAAATGCAAGAGATTTCTGTGTGTCACTTTTGTATCCTGAAACTTTGCCAATTCATTGATGAGCTAATAGATTTTTCGGTATCTTTTTTTAAAGTTTTTGTTTGTTTTGTTTGTTTTTTTCACAGCATCATCTTTCAGGATTTGAAGCAGCTCAACTGGAATTCCATCTCCTCCACTAGCTTTGTTCATAGTGATGCTTTCTAAGGCCCACTTGA
>SJYC01110635.1:0-15728 GCA_006408675.1 Madoqua kirkii
ATCTGTAGAAACTCATGGCCAGGACTATATATTGTCTTCAGCTGAAGCTTCTGTGATGTACAAATTGTGCTCTATTCAGTATATGCTGTAAAGTGGTGATGTTGGGGTTCCTGAGTTTCAGTCAGATAAATTTTCAAACTCACCTGATCAGAATCCCTCTTGAGACTGATATGTCAAAAAAATAGCTTAAAATAATTGTTGTGAATAATTTATTTTATAATATTTATGTGTGAAAGGGCAAAAGCTTTCATATTTTCATGATATATCTTCAGAACAGAATAGTGCCATATTTGTATAACATAAGTATATACCATTTTATATGTATACATTTATGTAGTACTATTAGAAATTAAACTGTGCAAGCATAATTTAAGACAAGAAGATACCTTTTGTGGGGTAAAATCAAGTGAAATATTATTAGTATAAGCCTTTATTCAACAATAACCTTCATGAAAAATCTCTTGAAAAGCCAACTTTTTGAGGGAGAGGAATGATTTATAAGGCATTAATTGGAAGGAGAGATCATACAAATTCCACAGAAATGAAGAAATCATTCTTGCTGATTACCACCATTGTTGGGGTAATTTGAATTTTATCAAAAGAGGTAGAGAAGAGTAGAAATGGCAAGGACATTCCATAACAATAATTGAAAAATCAGTGTTTTGTTTCTCTTACAATTTATAGGGAAATTGTTCTACTGAGCATTTTGAGAGAGGATTCAAAAGACATCAGTTACAATGCAACATGCATAGATTTCGATTTTGCCAAAAGTATTCAGCTTCACTTAACACTCAATAGATTTTCCAGGAATAAATTTGTTCTTGAGCTTCCTTTTTAAAACTTCATGTTTTATCATTTAACTAAACCACAGATTTTATGAATTAAATGACCACAAACTAGTAACCATATTGACTAGATTTACATACTGGCAAAATGTTAAGTTTGGAAAGAGGAGTGACAAGGTAAAAGTGTATTTCCCAGGGACTAGACACAAGGGGAGGGCAATTTTTGTCCAGTGTTAGCTTTTATTAAATATATTTTACTCTTAATTTTTGAAAGTATTTTTTAAAGAATAAATGTGCCTTGAACCATATTAACAAAAATTTATAATGGACATATTTTGAAACAATAAAGAAATTTATTACACTTTATTTGAGGCTACTACAATAGAGGTGGCATTGAATTCAATTCCTTTGAAGTAAAAGGCAGCAGAGTTTTTCAGCAATGGGGTGAGCTAGTGAAAAAGTACTGGGGTAGGGAATATTGTAGAGATAGTAGGTGAATGTGATTAGTCCATCAGGGTTTGGTAATTGGTGCTTATTAAACTTAGGCTCATGAGTTCCCACAGAAGCTGGGAAATAAGGATGATATCTTCCCTGTGTCAGGAAGATCCCCCGGAAAAGGGAATGGCAATCCACTCCAGTATTCTCGCCTGACGAATTCCACGGACAGAAGACCCTGTCGGGCTACAGTCCACGGAGTTCCAAAGGGTCAGACGTGACTGACTGACATTTATTTCACATCTTCTTTGAGAATAACATTTCAAAAGGATGGCTTCCAGGTCCTTGAGAAAAACGTACTTGCCTTGTATAAGATTTACATCTCCAAAAAGAAGAGAAAAAACTTGCAGTTACATGTTTTTAAATAAAGGAAGATCTGAAGCCTATAGGCAGGAGGAAACTTGTCTAAGTTTTAGTAAAGCTGAAGGGATATTAAAATCATCTTGGTCAATATCAATCCATCATTGTGTATCAGCACATAAAATATTAATTAAAATTAACTAGCAAGAAGTTTTTTTTAATGGAAATAATATTTTCATTTTTGATGAGCAAAACTCACATCACTTGTTTAATAGAAATCTTTACATTGTGAAAATAACAGAGGCATTTAGAAACTGGTACAATGCAAATAATTACATAAGTGGTAAATTTAAAAGGCACAAGCAATGCAAAATGCATTTTTAAGATAGATTTTTCTGCAAAGCATCACAGAAATAAGAGTCTTTCTCATTTAAACGAGAAAAAATAAAATGTATGCCTTAACTGCAAATTGCATCAAATTCTCTATAATAAAATTAAATTGCAGTAAATCATCTATGCTTCCCTTGTGGCTCAAAGAATCTGCCTGCGATGCAGGAGACTTGAGTTAGATCAGTGGCTTGGGTAGATCCCCTGGAGAAGGGAAAGGCTACCCACTCCAATATTCTGGCCTGGAGAATTCCATGGATTGTATAGTCCACTGGGTCACAAAGAGTCGGACACGACTTTCACTTTCACTTTAAGGACTCTCCTTGTGTCTCAGACGGTAAAGCGTCTGTTTACAATGCGGGAGACCCAGGTTCGATCCCTGGGTTGGGAAGATCATCTGGAGAAGGAAATGGCCGCCCACTCCAGTACTATTCCCTGGAAAATCCCATGGAAAGAGGAGCCTGGTAGGCTACAGTCCATGGGGTTGCAAAGAGTCCGACACTACTGAGCGACTTCACTTTCACTTTCAAATCACCTATGTATAAGGAACATGCTCTCACTGTAGGATGTATGTACTTATACACAATTTCCTGATTAAATATGGTTCTTAAATAATTGCTTTGTAGGCAGACTATATATAGTTTGCATGTCTTTAACAATGATAAATTATTGGCACAATGGATAACAAATTTGGGGGAAATTGTAATTCATTATAGCTTTTTAAAAATCTATAATAAGCATGTCTTAGTCACTTTAGGCTGCTATAACATACCATGCACTTGGTGGCTTATGAACAATACAAATTCATCTCTCACAGTCTAGAACCTAGGAAGTCTAATACCAAGGCTCTGACAGATTCAGTGTTTGGTGAATTCATAAACACCCATTTTTTTCATCTTCTCCCTGTGTCCTGATATGGCAGGAAGAGCAAGAGAAATGCCTGAGATGTCTTTTACAAGGTCACTGATCTCATTCATGAGGACTTGACCTGCATGACCTAAGTACCCCAAAGGCCCCACCTGCAAACACCAACACATTGGGGACCAAGTTTCAACATGTGCCCTTTTGTGAGGATACAGGCATTCTGTTTCCAACTTTCTACATCTGCCTTCCCTAAAATGCATGTTTTTTGCAGCATGCAAAATATATGTGTTCCTTCCAAATAGCCCCAAAAGTGTTCCAGCGTCAACTTTCAAATCTAAGTCCAAAGCTTCATCTCAATATTTAAACTATAAATTGATAGTATTATAATTGTTGCATTATTTCATTTTTCAAATTGACTTCAGTCTGTGTCAAATTACCTTGTAAGAATCTTAATGAAATGAAAATGTTTGTTGGATGGGATAGCCAACAATATCATCAAACTTCTTTCTTTTGAGTTATTTATCCTTTTATTGCAAATAAAAAATATCAGTATCCCGTGTAGTAATTATTAAAAATTATGAGCTACCAGAGTCTTCCAAAAAGTGATCGATACATTGACAGATCTAAAAGACATGTGGAAAATATTATCAATGCTGATATTTCAAATTTAAATTTTGTTGAAGATGATCAGGTTCAATGAAATAATTCCATGTAACTGAACAAAGCCACTAATAAAATTCTACAAGACATTTTCATATTACCAATACACGCTATGCTATCAAAACAGTTATGATTGAAAGGTACTTCAGATCAGATCAGATCAGTCTCTCAGTCGTGTCCAACTCTTTGTGACCCCATGAATCGCAGCATGTCAGGCCTCCCTGTCCATCACCATCTCCCGGAGTTCACTCAAACTCATGTCCATTGAGTCAGTGATGCCATCCAGCCATCTCCTCCTCTGTCATCCCCTTCTCCTCCTGTCCCCAATCCCTCCCAGCATCAGAGTCTTTTCCAATGAGTCAACTCTTCGCATAAGGTGGCCAAACAGTTTCAGCTTCAGCATCATTCCTTCCAAAGAACACTCAGGGCTGATCTCCTTTAGAATGGACTGGTTGGATCTCCTTGCAGTCCAAGGGGCTCTCAAGAGTCGTCTCCAACACCACAGTTCAAAAGCATCAATTCTTCAGCGTTCAGCCTTCTTCACAGTCCAACTCTCACATCCATACATGACCACAGGAAAAACCATAGCCTTGACTAGATGGACCTTTGTTGGCAAAGTAATGTCTCTGCTTTTGAATATGCTGCTATCTAGGTTGGTCATAACTTTTCTTCCAAGGAGTAAGCGTCTTTTATTTTCATGGCTGCAGTCACCATCTGCAGTGATTTTGGAGCCCACTGTTTCCACTGTTTCCCCATCTATTTCCCATGAAGTGATGGGACCATGGGAAGGTACTTAGGAAGGAATTAAGTACACTGATATGTTTTATCTTCACTAATTGTTCAAGAACAAAACTATTAATTTCCCATATTAGTTGTAGATGCTTATGCACCTATATGAAATTTTAAAATGGTATTACTGATAGTAAACATTAAGGTTTTGTTAACATAAAAATGTAATACTTTATGTTTTGATAATGGGTGACCGTGAAGCCTTCCTTATATTGGGATCATAATAGCTGAGGGATAATATGAAGAATCTCAGAGCCTAAAGATATAAGAGGAACAATCAGGTTATAATTCTGTTAAGGATATATTCAAGTCAAAGTTGAACATTGGCTTTTGATAAGCAATGTCTTCTTTCTCTACAAAAAAGTGAATTTTGTTTGAAATTAGTTTGTAAAGTTCTGAACACACTTACTGCTTCACAATTTCACAATCCTTCAGCTGATCATCTCCTCCAGAGAATCATGTCTGTTACATTATTCCATACCTATGGCCAACATAAGCAGATTATCCATTTGAAATGTAATTTATGCAGGTATTTGCTCTTTGAAGTTCCAAGGAAAAAAGAAGATAATGAATAACTCACTAACTGTTTCCACTGTTTCCCCATCTATTTCCCATGAAGTGATGGGACCATGGGAAGGTACTTAGGAAGGAATTAAGTACACTGATATGTTTTATCTTCACTAATTGTTCAAGAACAAAACTATTAATTTCCCATATTAGTTGTAGATGCTTATGCACCTATATGAAATTTTAAAATGGTATTACTGATAGTAAACATTAAGGTTTTGTTAACATAAAAATGTAATACTTTATGTTTTGATAATGGGTGACCGTGAAGCCTTCCTTATATTGGGATCATAATAGCTGAGGGATAATATGAAGAATCTCAGAGCCTAAAGATATAAGAGGAACAATCAGGTTATAATTCTGTTAAGGATATATTCAAGTCAAAGTTGAACATTGGCTTTTGATAAGCAATGTCTTCTTTCTCTACAAAAAAGTGAATTTTGTTTGAAATTAGTTTGTAAAGTTCTGAACACACTTACTGCTTCACAATTTCACAATCCTTCAGCTGATCATCTCCTCCAGAGAATCATGTCTGTTACATTATTCCATACCTATGGCCAACATAAGCAGATTATCCATTTGAAATGTAATTTATGCAGGTATTTGCTCTTTGAAGTTCCAAGGAAAAAAGAAGATAATGAATAACTCACTAATTTCTTAATTTTTCAACTTATATATAATTTTAGAAAATATTTTTGGTCTTCCAAATTTATCCTAATCACTTAGATGTAAGTATTCCTTAATCTCTCTAGTGGAATTATAAGAACAGGTCAGCTGCTTTATTTTAGGTTACAAGTAGCATGATGTCATGTTACTATATAGTTCATGAATTCTGCAAAAGTCCATCTCACTTACATAGTTTCTGTCCTTCCAATATGTTGTCTTATTTGTTCTTCTGCTAAGGAACTAAAGCAAACAGAATTGTTATCTTCCTATATATTTTCCCAAATCATTTATTTATTTCACAGTATATTCTAAAACTGCAATAGGATTTTACAACAATACAGAACCAATAGTATATGGATATATGTGGAAAGAGACTTATCATAAAGAATTGGCTTGTGTGATTATGGAGGCTGGCAATCCAAATTCTGCAGTGCGATATAGCAAGCTTTGAATTAGGAGAACCAATGGTGCAATTTCTTAACTAAATTCAGCAGACCAAATAGTCAGAAGGGAGTCTGTTGGAGAATTTTCCTTCTTACTCTAAGAAGCCATTTTTGTTGTACTACTCAGACCTTCAGTGGATTGAATAACCACCTGCACTATGGAGGACAATCTGCCTACTCTAAGTTCACAAATCTTAATAATGGAATGGAAAAGAAACAAGATGGCAGAGTAGAAGGACTTGATGCCACCTCTTCTCAAGAAAATATTAAAATCACAATTAATGAATACCCATCAACAAAGAAGACTGCAACCTACCAGAAAAAGATATTCTACATCCAAAGACAAAGAATAAACCACAACAAGAAGGTAGGACGGACATATTCAAGATACAACTAAATCCCATACCTTCCAGGTGGATGACCCACATACTAGAAAATAATTATATCACAGGATATACCTTCTCTCCCATAAGAGTGAAAGTTTTGAGTCCCATGTCAAACTCACAAGTTGAGGGGTTAGCTTTTTGAATAGGAGCCTCCATATAATTTGTCATTGAAGGCTAATGGGGCTTGATCATAGGCACTCCACAGCCTGGGGGAAACAGATTCTCCACTCTTGAGGCGTGACAAATCTCATGCACACCAGGACCCAGGGGAAAAGCACTGAAGTCACAGAAACCGAGCTCAGACTTATCTGCTGATATTGGAGGGTCTCATGTGGAGGCAGGAGGTAGCTGTGGCTCACTGTGTGAACAAGAATGCAAGTAGCACAGGTACTGGACTATATTCACTGGTGTGAGTTCTTTTGAAGGCCATAACATTGACACCAAGACCTGGCCCCACCCAATGGACTGTAGACTCCAGTGCCGAGATACCTCAGGCCAAACAACCACAAAGGAGAAACAGACTCACCCCTCAGCAACTAACAACTTAAAGTTTTAGATGTGTCTTGATGTAACAACTGCCTCTAAACATACTCCTTAAAGTTTTTCTGATCTAACAATTGCCTCTAAACATACTCCTTGACATGGACCTACCCATCAGAGGTACAAGAATCATCTCCACCTACCAGTGGAGAGGCTCCAGTCACTCCCATCAGAAAGCCTGCAAAGGCCTCTTAAACCAGCCTCACCCACCAGGGAGCAGACAGCAGAAACAAGAGGAACTACAATTCTGAAATCTGTGGGACCAAAAACACAGAAATTTAGACAAAATGCGATGGCAGAGGACTATGTTCCAGACATTAGAACAAGATAAAACCCTAGAAGAATAGCTATGTGAAGTGGAGATAGACAATTTATGCAAGAAAGAAAAAGTTTATAGTATGCTAATAAAGATGATACAAGATCTCAGAAAATGAATGGAGGCACAGACTAAGAAGATATATGAAGTGTTTAACAAAAAGTTAGAATATATAACGAACAAATGAACACAGATGAACAGTACAGCAACTAAAATAAAATTTTAAAAGAGAAAACCTAGAAGTAATTTAATAGCAGAATAAATGAGACAGAAGAATGAACAAGTGAGCTGAATTTTAGAATGATAGAAATCAATGCCACAGAACAGAATTTTTGAAAAGAGTAAAAATAAATTAAGACAGTTTAAGACACTTCTGGGACAACATTAAAATGCACCATTTGCATTATAGGATTCCCAGGAGGAGAAGAAAGACAGAAAGTGCGAGAGAAAATATTAGAAGAGATAATAACTAAAAGCTTCCCTAATGTGGGGAAGAAAACAGTCATCCAAGTCCAGGAAGTACAGAGCCCCATAAAGGACAAACCCAAAGAGTAACACTTCAAGACACATGTGAATCAAATTGACAAAAATCAAGGACAAAGAGACAATATTAAAAGAAATAAGGTAGAAGCAACAGATGAAAGGGAATCCCCATAAGTTTATCAGGTGATTTTCAGCAGAAACTCTACAGGCCACAGGGAATGGCACAATACATTTAAAGTGATAAAAGGGGAAAACCTATAACCAAGAATACACTGCTGCTGCTGCTGCTAAGTCGCTTCAGTCATGTCCGACCCTATGCGACCCCATAGACGGCAGCCCACCAGGCTCCTCTGTCCCTGGGATTCTCCAGGCAAGAACACTAGAGTGGGTGGCCATTTTCTTAACCAGCTACATTCCTGTTCAGATTTGACAGAGACAGCAAAGGTTAGGAGAATTCAGCACCACCAAACCAGAATTAAAACAAATGCTAAAAGTTCTCTTGGCAGAAAAGTAAAGGTCATAAAGAAAAGCAAACAAAATTTAAAATTGGAAAGTTTACCAGTAAATGCAAATATATTGTAAAGGTAGGAAATCATCCACACATATATATGATATAGAAACCAGTATTCATGAGAGTACAAACCCAGGATATTGGAAATGCATTTGAAGTTAATTGGGAACTTAAATCAATTATATATTTAATGTTGTTCAGTCACTCAGTCATGTCTGACTCTGCGACCCCCTGGACTGCAGCATGCCAATCTTCTCTGTTCCTCACTATCTCCTGGAGTTTACGCAAACTCATGTCCATTGAGTCAGTGATGCCATCCAACCATCTCATCCTCCATCACCCTCTTCTCCTACTGCCCTCAATCTTCACTAAAATCAGGATCTTTTCCAATGAGTTGGCTCTTAGCATCAGGTAGCCAAAATATTAGAGCTTCAGCATCAGTCCTTGTAATGAATATTGAGTTGATGTCCTTTCTGATTGACTGATTTGATCTCTCTGCTGTTCAAGGGACTCTCGAGAGTCTTCTCCAGCACCACAGTTTGAAAGCACTGATTCTTCAGTGCTCAGTCCTCTGTGGTCCAACTCTCACATCCACACAAGACTACCTAGCTTTGACAAGACTGACCACTGTTGGCAAAGTGATATCTCTGCCTTTTAATATGTGGTCTAAATTTGCCGTAGCTTTTCTTCCAAGAAGCAAATGTCTTTTAATTTCATGGCTGCAGTCACCATCCACAGTGATTTTGAAGCCCAAGAAAATAAAGTCTGTCACTGTTTCCATTTTATCACCATATATTGACCATGAAGTGATGGGACTAAATTCCATGATGTTCATTTTTTGAATGGTGAGTTTCAAGCCAGATTTTTCACTCTTCTCTTTCATCTTCATAAAGAGGCTCTTTAGTTTCTCTTCACTTTCTGCCATTAGGGTGGTGTCATCTGCATATCTGAGATTACTGATATTTCCCCTGGCAATCTTGAATTTCGTAAATTTCCCCTGGCTTATGCTTCATCCATCCTAGCATTTTGCATAATGTACTCTGCATTCTTGACATGCATTCTGATTTCTCAGACCGACTCAATGGACATGAGTTTGAGTAAACTCCGGGAGTAGGTGATGGACAGGGAGGCCTGGCGTCCTGCAGTCCATGAGGTTGCAAAGAGTCAGACACAACTGAGTGACTGAACTGAACTGAAATCTGCATTCTTGACATGCATTCTGATTTCTCAAGGGGCAGGTAAGGTTGTTTGGTTTATTCCTATCTCTTTACACATTTTCCACAGTTTGTTGTGATCCATACAGTGAAAGCCTTTAGTATAGTCAATGAAGCAGAAGTTTCTCTGGAATTCCCTTGCTTTTTCTATGATCCAGTAGACGTTGGCAATTTAAAATCTGGTCCTTTTGCCTTTCCTAAATCCAGCTTGTACATCTGGAATTTCTTGGTTCATGTATTGTTGAAGACTAGCTTGAAGGATTTTGAACATTACCTTACTAACATGAAAAATGAGTGCAATTGTACGGAAGTTTTAAACACCCTTCTTTGGGATTGAAATGAAAACTGACATTTTCAGTCTTGTGACCACTGCTGAGTTTTCCAAGTTTGCTGGCATATTGAGTGTAACACTTTAATAAGATCATTTTTTAGGATTTTATATAGCTCAGCTGGAATTCCATCACTTTCAATTTGTTTGTAGTAATGCTTCTTAAGGCCCACTTGACTTCCCACTCCAGCATGTCTGTCTCTAAGTGAATGACCACATCATCATGGTTATCTGGGTCATTAAGATCTTTTTCGTACAGTTCTTCTGTGTATTCTTGCCACCTCTTCTAAGATCTTCTGCTTCTGTTGGGTCCATACCATCTTTGTCCTTTATTGTGCCTGTCTTTGCATGAAATGTTCCCTTGATGTCTCTAATTTTCTTGAGGGTATCTCTAGTCTTTCCTATTCTATATTTTTAGTCTGTTTCTTTGCATTGTTCACTTAAGAAGGATTTCTTATCTTTCCTTATTATTCTTTGGAACTCTGCATTCATATTTTTTCTTTTCTCCTTTGCCTTTTGCTTCTCTCCTATGTTCAGCTATTTGTAGGACCTCCTCAAAAGACTGTTTTGCCTTGTTGCATTTCTTTCTTGCTGATGGTTTTGGTCACTGCCTCTTGTACAATGTCCTCTTGTACCTCTGTCCATAGTTCTCCAGGCACTCTGTCTTTCAGATCTAATCCCTTGAATCTACTTGTCACTTCCAATGTATAATAATAAGGGATCTAATTCAGGTCATACAGGAATGTCCCAGTCATTTTCCCTACTTTCTTCAAGTCTGAATTTTGCAATAAGGAGTTCATGATCTGAGCCACAGTCAGCTCCCAGTCTAATTTTTGCTGACTGTATAGAGCTTCTGCATCTTTGGTTGCAAAGAATATAATCAATATGATTTTGTTATAGACCATCTGGTGATGTCCATGTGTAGAGTTGTCTCTTGTGTTGTTGGAAGAGGATGTTTGCTATGACCAGTGTGTTCTCTTGTTAAGCTCTGTTAGTATTTGCCATTTTGTACTTCAGATATCATTTGACTTCCTACTTTTGCATTCCAGTCCCTTATGAAGAAAAGGACATCATTTTTGGAGTTAGTTCTAGAAGGTCATATAGGTCTTCTTAGACCATTCAACTTCATTTTCTTCAGCATTAGTTATTGGGACAAAGATCTGGATTACTGTGATGTTTAATAGTTTGTCTTGGAAATGAACCAAGTTCATTCTGTTGTGTTTGGAGACTGTATTCAAGTACTGCGTTTCAGACTCTTTTGTTGACTATGAGAGATAATTAATTTATTCTTGAAAGGTTATACCTTGTTTTAAGATTCTGGATAAGCCTCCTAGATGATGTTATACCTTGTCTTGGGAATCCCAAATGAGCCCCCAAGGTGAAAGATGAAAGCTTACAGTGTTACCAGGACCTTTTACCTTTAACTTCAGGACCAAAGACTGTCTGGTCACTCAGAGCTTTGTGTAGTGGAAATTTTATTAAGGTGATAGTGACAAAAAAGCTTCTGACATAGATATCAGAAGGGGGTAGAAAGATTACTGGTTTAAGTGGGGCATTATATACTTTTCAACTGGTTGCTGAGAATAGATACAAAGAATACCTCAAAGTTGTAAGAGTTCCACCAGACCCTTTCCCAAGGCATATATCCTGAGATAACTTTGGCTCAAGATTATCCAGGGAAAATGGGTTCTAGGTAACGTCTCTGGCAAGATATACAACAGTATATTACCCCTGTATAATCAGGGGTACAAGTCTTGAGAAATAGGTTCCCAGGCAAGATTTGTTACAATTATAATTATTAACATAGAGTCTAAGAAAAACATTTCCATGATAAAGGCACTGTGCTGTGTGACCATTAGCTCCTAAAGAAAGGACAGTCCTCAGGCAAGATAACATTGTGCACAAGGCTTAAGCAAAGAATTGACCGAGAATGCTCACTTTTTCCTTGAAGTGGCCTGGACTGCCTAAGCTTTAACTCTCTCATTCTAAGGGAATTTTTCCCACAGTAGTAGATATAATGATTATCTGAATCAAATTCAGCCATTCCCATCCATTTTAGTTCACTGATTCCTAAAATGCTGATGTTCACTCTTACCATCTACTGTATGACCACCCAATTTACTTTTGATTCATGGACCAAACTTTCCAAATCCGTATGCAATATTGTTCTTTACAGCACTGGACTTTTCTTTCACCACCAGACACAGCCAGAACTGAGCATCATTTCTGCTTTGGCTCAGCCTCTTCATTCTTTCAGGAGCTATTTCTCATTCTTCTTTAATAGCATATTGAACACTTACCAACCATAGGGGTTCATCTTTCAGTATTATATCTTTTTTTATATTATTATTATTAACTATAACATATAATATGTCCCTAAATAATGTAATATCATATATTTTTGTGTAGGTATATAATATACAGTGAGAGATAGATACAGATATATAGTTACATAGACATAGAGATAGGTTGATACAGAATAGAGAGAGAGAAGGAGGGGGAGGGGAAGATTGCTATATCAAAACCTCATGGTAAAGGCAAACCAAATTTTCACAATAGATATATACACACAAAAAAAGGAAAAGCAATCCGAATACAATACAAAAGGTAGTCATCAAATCACAAGAGAAAAGAACAAAAGAAACAAAAGAAAGAAGACCTACAAAAACAAAACAATTAATAAAATGGTGATAATAACATATAGATTGGTAATTACCTTAAATGTAAATGGATTAAATGCTCCCACCAAAAGACATAGACTGGCTTAAAGGATACAAAACAAAACTCATATATATGCTGTCTACAAAAGATTCAGTTCAATCCTACAACACAAACAGACTAAAATTTAGGGGATTGAAAAGGGTATTTAACGCAAATGGAAATTAAAAGGCATCTGGGGTAGCAATACTCATATCAGACAAAATAGTGTTTAAAATAATGTTAGAAGGAGCAAAAAAGGGCACTACATAATGATCAAGGAATCAATCCAAGAAGAAGAAATAACAAGTGTAAATACATATGCACTCAGCATAGGGACCAATAAGGCAAACGTTAACATTCATAAAAGGAGAAATCAAGAGTAACACAATACTGTTAGAGAATTCTAACATTCTAGATGCATCTCTATATTTCTTTATGGCCTTTGTTTTAAAGTCTAATTTTGTCTGATATGAGTATTGCAATCCCCAATTTCTTGTCATTTTCATTTGCATGCAATATATTTTCCCATCCTCTCACTTTTAATTCTATGTATGTCCTTTGTCCTAAAGTGGGTCTTTTGTAGGCCACATATATTGGGCTTGTATTTTTATTTATAAAGTTATAAACATAGTGATTTAGTTATCATTGCTGCTCATCATAGTTAGAATTGCTATTAAAAGCATTTTTTTCTTTTTAATCTATATACTGGCTTACTTAAATGATTTACTTTCCAATTGTGATTTTCTGTTTCCTATTCTTTCCTGTATCTTTTCTATTTAGAGAAGAATTTTCAGTATTTCTTTTAGAATAGGTTTAATATTGTATTGCCTTTAGTTTTTTATTGCCTGAGAAATTCTTTATCTCTCTTTCTAAATGACACTTTTGCTGAATAGCACATTCTAGGTTGCAGACGTTTTACTTTTCAGGCCTTTGAAAGTATTTTGTCACTCTCTTCTGGCTTTCAATGTTTCTATGGAGAAATCAGCAGATAACTTCATGAGGATGTTCCTTTGTAATTAACTTTATATTTTTTAGAAAGAGTTTAGAATCCTCCTGCCTTTAGAATTTTCTCTTTAACTTTTGCCATTTTAATTATAATATGCATTGGTGTAGGCCTGTTTGGATTCATCTTGTTTGGGATTCTCTGTGTTTCTTGTACTTTGGATATCTGCTTCCTTCTTTAGGTTTGGGAAATTGTTGGGTTTTTGGGGGGGGTTGTCACTTTATTTTTTTAATTGAAGGATAGTTGCTTTACAGAATTTTCCTGCATTCTGTCAAGCATCAACAAAAATCAGCCATAGGTATACACCTATGTCCCCTCCCTCAGGAACCTCCCTCCCATCTCCCATCCCCACCCTTCTAGATTTTTTAGCCATGATTTCTTCAAAGTGATTTTTTAATCATTTCTCTTTCTTGTCCTTTTGGAATTCATATTATGCCTAGATTGTCATGCTTTACTTTATCCCATATGCCTCTTATATTGTTTTCTTTTTCCTTTTTCATTTGGCTTTCTTCCTGCTGTTCTGATTGTATGATTTCCATTATTCTATCTTCTAGATCACTTATTTGCATTTGCTCTTCTTTGTGCATCTGCATTATTCATTCTGCTATTCATTGCCTTTAGCTTAGATTTCATCTTGACAAATGGATTTTCTGCCTTTTCTTGAATCATTCTTATGGTTTCTGGTTCTTTTTTTACAGTAATCTGCATTTCTGTTGCTAGCCTTTCTTAATTCCTTCAGTATTTCATTATCTCCTTTTTGAACTCAGTGTCTATTAGAGTAAAGAGGTCTGCCTCATTGTTCTTTCAGGGGAATTTTCTTGGTATTTTAACTATGAGTGGTTCCTCTATTCTTCATTTTACTTATATTCTCTTACTCTGTGAGTTTAGGAGAAATAACTACTATTGTGATCTTGGAGGGTTATTTTTTATGTGAGAGAACCCCTGGGCAGCTTGTGTAGATTTAATATTTTTGGTACAAGGACTTTTTGTTTTAGACACGTGTGTCTTTTTCCTTGGCATGTGCTGGTTATTATCCCCTTTATCAGGGGTAGAAGATGCAGCAGCTAGTCCCTGTTCCCAGAGCCTGTGGCAAGGAAAGTAGTGGCTGCTTGTGCCAGCACCTGGAGCCTGTGGAGAGTGTGTCTTGCTGACTGTGATTGCACACATGTGGAGAAAGAGACTGCATCCTGGTCCTCCCTTTGTGTACCCTCCAACAATTGTGCTCACCTTTATGTCAGGACTAGGCTCTGTCCACATACATGGTTGCTGCCCCTTCAGGCTATCTCCACACAACCAACGCAGTCTTTTCCCCAGGTATGTCTTCTAAAGCCTTACCTTCAGCAGCCAGCCCCCAGCTACACTGGTGGATGTGGGTCTCAGTCTGGGGAGCAGAGTGACAGTACAGACAATCTATGCAAATCTCTCTCCTTTATTTTTTCAAAATGGCTGCTGAGAAATCCTCTGAGTATCTGAAGTTTCCCCTCCATCCTGGTTGATCTCCCTGCTGGTGAGGGTGGTTCCCAGGGTGGGGGAAGCTTTCCTCTTATATAGCTCCCTCTCAGGGGCAAATGTCCTATTCTGATTTCTTCCTTGCTCTCTTTCTTTATTTTGTCCTCCCCAGTTATGTGGAGATTCATCTTGCCCTTTCAGAAAGTTTAGGTCTTCTAGCAGCATTCAGTAGGTATTTTGTGAGAAGTGCCCCACATGTAGATATATTTTGATATATTTGTGGGAGGTGAGCCCCACATTCTTCTACTCCACTATTTTGATAACTCTCCCCAGTTTGGTCTTGATTTTACCCAATATAACAAAATTTTTCATTTACTTGGGGTCTTTATTAAGTTTAATATGACTAGTGATATGGTTTGATTTCACTCTAACACCATGTTATCAATTTTATTTGTCTGTTCTTTGTTCCTTCTTCCCTGTTTTCATGTGTCCTTTTGAGTTATTATATTTTTATGATTCCTTTTGATATTTTCAGTTGAATTATTGGATAATAATGTTGGATAGTTCTTTCAGTCTTTATATTACACCTTTAAATTACTAGTCTTCCCTAAAAAGGTATTATAGCATATTATGCATAAAAATCTTACTGTAGTTTATGTTTATTTCTCCCATCTTAGCCTTTATGTCTTCATAGCCATATATTTTAACTATTAGAGTTGTCTTAATCCCTATACTCTATTCTTATCTTTGTTAATACATTCAGTTATCTTATAAGGGGATTTAAATAACAAGAAAAGCATATTATGTGTTTGCTATGTAGTTTCCATCTTCTGTGCTTCTTC
>SJYC01110648.1:0-17411 GCA_006408675.1 Madoqua kirkii
TCACAATAAAGATAAAATAAAACTAAATGTATGTATAGTCATAGTATTTTTCTCCATTACTTTCCTGTTCTCTTTTTAAAAGCTATCATTTTAGAACTCTTTCACCTAAACTTCAAGATTGTTTTCTAAAACGATTTAGAAAAATATATTAAAGAATCAAACTTTCCAACAAATATGCTTTTGATCAGTAAATAATAATTAACATAGGACACTCAAGAGAAAAAAAAATGTTTCTTATAAAACCAAACTGACATTCAAACAAAAAGCACAAACTATAATGAAGATAAAATAACTGAAAATAAATTTTCAATGAACATTTTCTGATTAAACTATTAGGCAAACTATTCTCTCTTGACGACTGCAAAAACTTACAGATTGTCAGCATACAGATAGATACCTAAAACTGAGCAGAAATTAAGCTTAAAAACAGCTCAATTCCCAGTTGACAGAATTACATTTTAGCTGATTAGTTAGTTGTAGCACATGAGAAACCCTAAACCACAAGACCCAGGTAATATATGCCTGGATTCCTGACCCAAGAAAACTCTGAGCTAGTAATTGTTGTGTGGTCCAGTAAATTTTGGGTAACATTTTGTTTATGAAGCAATAGATAACTACTTCCAGTTTATATTATTTTATAATAATCCAGTTCAGCTTCATTTTCTTCAGCTTTATGTATAACTGGCAAATAAAACCATAAGATATTTAAAGTGTATAAGGTGATGATTTGATATGTCCATACATTTGAAAGAAATCTCCTACATGGACTTAACATCCTCACCTCACACGTTTACCTTTGGTTTTTGGTGTGTTTTTGTTTGTCTGTTCATTTACTTGGGAATGTGGTGACAACATTTATATTATACTCTGTTAGCAAGTTTTGAATACACAATGGTAACCATGTTATACATTAGATCCTCAGACTTTATTGACCCTGTAGCTGAAAGGTTTATGCCCTTTAACCAACCTGTCACTACTCCCTCACTCCCCTGACCCCTGGAAACCTTTTTTCTACTTTTTCTTCTGCGTTTGCCCTTTTAATTTCATTTTTGAGATTCCACATATAAGCGACACAATGCAATGTATGTCTTTTTCTGCCTGAATTATTCCACTTAACACAAGTTTATTTTTGATAAACAGATTTTTGCCACTAGGTTCAAAGTCTTAGAGTAGTACATGACTTTGTTCTTTCTAGAATAAAACCCATCATTTTCAGCTGTCCTCTCTGGAAGTTGGATGCTTTTGGATGGTGCTATGTTACATACCTTGTGCATACCAGATCCCAGAGACCCCAAAGAGACTGAGACAGAACTGTGTCTGTGTGTCTCCTGAGGAGGTATGGGTCAGTAGTGGACTGCTGCAGGGGCATGAGCTTTGGGTACAGTAGACCTGGAGTGGCATAAGCCCTCTTGGAGGAGGTCTCCATTAACCCCACCATAGAGCCATCAGAACTTACACAAAACTGGAGAAACAGACTCTTGGAAAGCAGAAACAGAACCTTGTATGCACCAGGACCCAGGAGAAAGAAGTGACCCCACAAAGAGACTGACCCAGACTTGCCCAGGAGTGTCCAGGAGTCTCTGGCAGTGGTGTGGGTTGGCAGTAGCCTGCTCTAAGTGTGGGGCCCTAAATGGGAAAACTTAAAAAGAAAGGAGCTAGCTTTTCAGTTGAAAACTTAAGATGGTGCCTGGTGGAAGAGATGGAGGCGTGGTCTATGTTGTTTGTCAAAGTGTTTGATTTGCTCTCTTGATTTCCGTGCACGTAAACAGTGTGTGATCTCCATAGACTCCTGTTATAATGAAGGCACATGATGATTTGACCTTTAACGTGATTGGTGCAACTATGGAAAGTCCCTCCTAAAACTCCCCTGCTTGCCTATACAAGCTGGGAGTTTGCAGCAATAAAGTGGGACTGCTCAGACAGAACTCCTGTCGTGTCTGATTGTCTCTTGCTCACCTAGGGGCTGGGTTGGCAGACAGCAGGCTCACCTCTCCTCGGAAAGCCTCAGCTTTGCTGAGGGAAATTCCACTGCCTCTACTCTTTCTGCAGAGCGCCCCTTCCCCCAGCCTATATAAGCAGGGAGCTTGCGGTAATAAAGTGGAACTGCTCAGGTGGAAGCTCTGTTGCGTCTGGTTGTTTCTCGCTGGCGAGGGGCTGTGTTGGCGGACAGTAGGCTTACCTCTCCTCGGGACCCCTCGGCTTTGCTGAGGGACGTTCCACTGCCTCTCTCTTTTTGTGGAGCGCCCTCCACAGAAACTGGCGCCCAACGTGGGGCGTGAAGCAGACAGATGGAGGTGGTGACATCGTGTGGCTCTGAAAGAAGGAACGACGAAGGACCCTAGGCTGGTCGCATCATGGTGCTCTCCTAGAGGAGTATCACCTGAGGTAAGCTGGACTTCAAGGTGGGCCCCCCTCCTTTACGAGGGAAATGGCAAAAAAACTCTTCTGACTTATTTTCCTTCTCTTCTTTTCTGATCTATCCTTAATTTCTTTTTCCAGAGTTTCAATGTACAGGCGAACGGTTGTGGAGGCAACTAATAAGTCCTGGCTAGGGCCACTCTCTGGAAGACTTTGAAGGCCCTGCAACAGGTAAGCCTCAGTAACTAGAGCCCGACCAGGTGAAATTCCTCTTTAATCATTCTTAAACTGAGGACATGGCCTAAAATCTTCCCTGTGGGCATGGGTCAGGCACTTAAAAGCCATTAGGGCAACTGCCACTTGAAGACTCCCATGGCAGGATAAGGGGGTCACAGAATGGGCTAGAAACCTCTAGAGTTCCCGCCCCCAGCAAGAAAATTTCTGTGCAATGACGCAGGCACATAAACGGTTCCAAAAGCATACCATAAGCCCAACTTGCTGGCTGCCACCACTCCCGGTAGGATTTTGGTGGTTGTCCTCAGTGACTTTTCTTTCTACCCTCTCTCGGCAGCATGGGAAATAACATTGGGAAATCTGATGAGCCCACACTCAAGGCATTGAGATATATGCTCATAAGCAGGGGACTTGAGATTTCTGATGCTCAGGCCATCAAGGTCTGGGGGACCATTGTATGGTTGGCCCCCTGGGTTGCTTCAGCCAACCTGTTCTCTTGGGACACTTGGGGTTGAGTGCAAACCCTTGCTAGGCAGCAAGAGGCTCGATATGGTGAGGAGCCCCTCTTAGGGTTCTGTCTGATTATTTCGGCCCTCAAGCTCTGCTTTTCATGGAGCAAGGAGCATGTCACTGATCCCAGCCCCCAATTCAAAATCAGAAAAACAATGGGGAAAGTTTGACGAGGAACAAGTCATGTCAGACCAAGATATAGCAAAAGAAACTGCAGGGAATAAAGACTCTAGAGCGAATGGTGGGCCATGGAAGCCTTTCAGGGATGATAAAGGGGTGGAAGAGAATAGAGACCCCTTTGATGTCTTGGGACCAGGAGCCCAGGGGAGAGATCTGTGCCCCTCCCTGCCTCCCCCATTTGAGGAAGTTTTGGGACCACCTTGGGTGGGAGAGACAATGAGGTCACCTTGGAAAGGGAGAACCTATCCCGGGGACCCTTGGGGATCCCCGCTGCCCTATACTGGCCTGACTCAAGCCTTTCCTGTAAATGTTAACCCGGGGATGAATAGATTGGCAGCCTGGTGCCCCTGGGAGGCCAATGATTTAAAAGAGCTCAAAAAGACAGTGGGAGAGGATGGCCCGAACTCCCCGTGGGCAGAAACTATTCTCCAGGGCCTGGCTCATCAACCTTGTACGATCCAGGACCGGAAGATGCTTTGTAAGGTAGTGCTCCCCAGAAGCACCTATATCAAATGGTGTGCCTTTTTCAAAGAAGAGTGTCATGCTCAGGCAGAAAGAAATCAAGCTGCCCACCCTGCTATCCCGGTGACTTTCAGAATGTTGTCAGGGACAGCAGATCAGTGGAGTACAGGACCACAACAGGCCACCATTCCTGCTCCTTATACAGATCAGGTACGGGCCATATGCCTGGCCACCTGGAAAAAGCTTGCGGAGGGCCCCAGTGAGCCCCCTATATTGGGCATCACTCAAAAAAATAATAAAGACCTCTCCACCTTCATAGACGGGTGGAAAAGAGTATACAGAGAAAATTCCCTCTGGGGCCCCTGAAACATCAATTTGTTAAGCTATTAGTCTGGGAAGGAATGAACTCAGACCATAAGTTGGCTTGCACAGGACAGAAAGACTGCTCTATGGAGCAATGGATTATAGCCACCAAAGACATGGGGACACAAAGCCATCAGACCCACTCTGTTCTGACTAACAGCCCTTCAGGCTCAGACTGAAGCCCTTACTGAGGCGATGACCAAGGCCCTCTCCTCTATGATGGCCTCTGGGAGGACCACATCCAATGGATCCTTAGCCTCCCCCAAATTGGGTCAATGCTTTGGCTGCGGACAAGAGGGACACTTTAAGAAGGAGAGCCCTCAAGGCGGGGGAAGACCTACTGGTCGGAGATCTCCCACTATCCTATTTATGTATGCCATCTTAGGGTTCATCAAGATTTACCTGGATTGCTTTCAATGGGAAATTCCCTGGCCGATAGAGTGGTCTCCCTTACAATCCAAGCTTATAACTTACAAGATGCCTGTGATCTTCATGATCTTACTCATATAAATTGGAGAGGGCTACATAAAATGTTCCCACAGATCCCTATTAGAAAATTAAAGAAAATTATACATACTTGTAAATCTTATCTTCCTTATTTACAAGTACCGCCTTTATAGCCCCCAGGAGTAAACCCTCGAGTGTTAAAACCCAGTGTGCTGTGGCAAACTGATGTGACCCATTATTCCCCTTTTGGAAAACTTAAGTATGTCTTTGTGTCTATTGACACTTACTCTCATGCCTGCAGGGCCACTGCCCACACAGAAGAAAAAGAAAAACATGCTCAAAGCCATTTTTTACAATGTTTTGCGATGGTTGGCCTTCCCCATCAAATAAAAATGGATAATGACCCTCACTTCATCAGCCAGAGCTTACAGAAATTCTTCCAACAATGGTATATTTGTCATAACACCGGAATCCCACATAACCCCCAGAGACAAGCCATAATTGAGCGCCATCATCAAAATTTAAAGGCTCAATTACAAAAACGAAAAGGGGGAAATAAGCCCTCCCCAGCAACTTGGAATGGCACTCTTTACTCTAAACATTTTAAAATTTTCAAAAAATGAACCAATACCATGTTTTCAAAAACATTGGTCTAATCAAGAAATAAAACCTGAAATACAAGTGAGATGGAAAGACCCCATCACTGGTCAGTGGAAGGGGCCCGATCCACTCCTTACAATGGGGAGAGGATTCGGATGCATATTCCCCATTGGGGACCCCAGCCCTATATGGGTGCCAGCAAGGAATCTTAAATTTATACCACGAGAGAGGTCAAATCTCAAAATCTGACACAGATTAAAGAGACATTCACATATTGAGCCCCAAAACAAAAAGTTCCTGAGACGATCTTTTCTTCCCTTTTAGATCATTGATGCAGCAACCCTGGTGGACACTGCTCCTGGTGATCATCAGATTACCTATCCTCTCCTTGCTGACAGTCATTGCCATGGCTATGCAACAGATTTTAAAATATCTGAAGCCTGGTTTTAACGATACACAAGGTCGCCAACCATGAGGGTACAATAGTGTCAGCATCCATGCTGGGAGTTCAACAAGCTCAGACCATTGAGGTTATAAACAACATATCCACTGCCTCTGCTCAAGGGTTTCAAACCAGCTCAAACACCTGAGATCTGCCATGATGAGACTCCAGCAACAGCTTGATCTCCATGCCAGAGTGATCGAGACGTTGTATTCCTGCACTCATAGACTGTGATGTGAGATACCTCAGCTTTTGTCTGACAGCTTTTCCAGTGTTAAATGAGACTCTAACAGGTGAAAAAGGGAGCAACAGATTTATGGGACTGGATGCAACCTCCATTCACCTGGGTTAAAAATGCCTTCTATTTGCTTGTTTTTGTTGTTTTGCTTGTTGTAATTAAAAAAAAAAAAAAGTTATACTTGCCCAGGTCATGGAAGAGGAGCCCCACGTTGGGGACCCGCAAAACCCATAGATTAATTTAGCCCTTCAAGAGATTAACTGAAACAGATAAATAGAAGAGTTCTAGATGCCCATCATCTAGAGAGATTCTGCCTAGCCCCCAAGAGGTGGCTGGATAGCCAATTAAGGGTAAGACCCTCAGAGGAGGGCAACCTAAGACAGGCACAGCCACGAGAGGGGCTGGCAAGGCTGGAGGTTGGCCACGTACAGCTTTACGCCTTGCTCTACAGAACATCAGTACAAATGTCTCAAGGGCTTAAGCAAAATAAAAAAGGGGGAGATGTGGGGCCCTAAATGGGAAATCTTAAAAAGGGGCTAGCTTTGCAGTAGAAAACCCAAGATGGCGTCTGGTGGAAGAGATAGGGGCATGGTCTATGTTGTTTGTCAAAGTTTTTAATTGGCTCTCTTGATTTCCGTGCACGTAAACAGTGTGTGATCTCCATAGACTCCTGTTATAATGAAGGCACAAGACGATTTGACCTTTAATGTGATTAGTGCAGCTATGGAAAGTCCCTCCTAAAACCTCCCTGCTTGCCTATATAAGCTGGGAGTTTGCAGCAACAAAGTGGAACTGCTTCGACGAAACCCCTGTCGCGTCTGATGGTCTCTTGCTTGCCAAGGGGCTGGGTTGGCAGAGAGCAGGCTCACCTCTCCTCTGGACCCCTCAGCTTTGCTGAGGGAAGTTCCACGGCCTCTACTTTTTCCGCGGAGCACCCCCCACAAGTCTGGTCACATAGACCACAATCTGTGTAACTCAATGAAACTATGAGCCATGCTATGTAGGGCCACAAAAGAGGGACAGTTATGGTCAAGAGTTCTGACAAAATGAGGTCCAGTAGAGAAGGGAATGGCAAACCACTTCAGTATTCTTACTTTGAGAACCATATGAACAGTATGAAAAGACAAAAAAAATAGGACACTGAAAGATGACCTCCTCAGGTTTGTAGGTGCCCAAAGACACTTCTCCTTGGAAGAAAAGTTATGACCAACCTAGATAGCATATTCAAAAGCAGAGACATTACTTTGCTGACTAAGGTATGTCTAGTCAAGGGTATGGTTTTTCCAGTGGTCATGTATGGATGTGAGAGTTGGACTGTGAAGAAGGCTAAGCACCGAAGAATTGATGCGTTTGAACTGTGGTGTTGGAAAAGACTCTTGAGAGTCCCCTGGACTGCAAGGAGATCCAACCAGTCCATTCTGAAGGAGATCAACCCTGGGATTTCTTTGGAAGGACTGATGCTAAAGCTGAAACTCCAGTACTTTGGCCACCTCATGTGAAGAGTTGACTCATTGGAAAAGACTTGATGCTGGGAGGGATTGGGGATAGGAGAAGGGGACAACAGAGGATGAGATGGCTGGATGGTGTCACGGACTTGATGGATGTGAATCTGAGTTGGTGATGGACAGTGAGGCCTGGCATGCTACGATTTATGAGGTCGCAAAGAGTAGGACATGACTGAGTGACTGAACTGAACTGAACTGAACTGAATATGCTACTGGAGATCAGTGGAGAAATAATTCCAGAATGAATGAAGAAATGGAGCCAAAGCAAAAAAAAAACAAAACAAAACAAAACAAAAAAACACCCAGTTCTGGATGTGGCTGGTGATAGAAGTAAAGTCCAATGTTTAAAGAGCAATATTGCATAGGAATCTGGAATGTTAGGTCCATGAATGAAGGCAAATTGGAAGTGGTCAAACAGGATATGGCAAGAATGAACGTCAATATTTTAGAAATCAGCAAACTGAAATGGACTAGAATGGGTAAGTTTAACCCAGAGGACCATTATATCTATGATTGTGGGCAACAAACCCTTAGAAGAAATGAAGTAATAAACATAGTAAACAAAAGAGTCTGAAATGCAGTACTTGGCTACAATCACAAAAAATGACAGGATTATCTCTGTTCATTTCCAAAGCAAAGTATTAAATATCACGGTAATCCAAGTCTATGCCCAAACCAGGAATGCAGAAGAAGCTGAAGATGAACGGTTCTATGAAGGCCTACAAGACCTAGAACTAACACCCCCAAAAGATGTCCTTTTCACTATAAGGGATTGGAATGAAAAAGTAGGAAGTCAAGAAATACCTGGAGTAACAGGCAAATTTGGCCTTGGAGTACAGAATGAAGCAGGTCAAAGATTAACAGAGTTTTGCCAAGAGAAGGCACTGGCCATAGCAAACATGCTTTTTCAACAACACAAAGGAAGACCCTACAGACGGACATCACCAGATGGTCAACACAGAAACCAGATTAATTATATTCTTTGCAGCCAAAGATGGAGAAGCTCTATATAGTCAGCAAAAACAAGACTAGGACCTGACTGTGGCTCAGATCATGAACTCCTTATTGCCAGATTTAGACTTAAATTGAAAAAAGTAGAAAAAACCACTAAACCATTCAGGTATGACTTAAATCATTTTACTATGATTTTACAGTGGAAGTGACAAATAGATTCATGGGATTAGATCTAATCTACAGGGTGCCTGAAGAGCTATGGACAGAAATTTGCGATATTGTACAGGAGGCAGTAATCAAGACCATCCCCAAGAAAAAGAAATGTGAAAAAGGAAAATGGTTGTCTGAGGAGGCCTTGCAAATAGCTGAGAAAAGAAAAGAACCCAAAAGTAAAGGAGAAAAGAAAAGATATACCATCTGAATGCAGAGTTCTAAAGAATAGTAAAGAGAGATAAGAAAACCTTCCTCAGCAATCAATAAAAAGAAATAGAAGAAAACAATAGAATGAGAAAGGCTAGAGATCTCTTTAAGAAAATTAGGGCTACCAAGGGAACATGTCATGGAAAAATGGTCTCAATAAAGGACAGAAATTGTATGGACCTAAGAGAAGCAAAAGATGTTAAGAAGAGGTCACAAGAATACATGGGAGAACTGTACGAAAAAGATCTTCATGACCCAGATAATCATGATGATGTGATCACTCACCTAGAGCCAGACATTCTGGAATGTGAAGTCAAGTGAGCCTTAGGAAGCATCACTACAAACAAAACTAATGGAGGTAGTGGAATTCCAGGTGAGCCCTTTCAAATCCTCAAAGATGATCCTTTGAATGTGCCGCACTCAATATACCAGCAAATTTGGAAAACTTGGCAGTGGCCACTGGACTGAAAAAGGTAAATTTTCATTCCAATCCCAAAGAAAGAAAATGCTAAAGAATGCTCAAACTACCACACAATTTTACTCATCTCACACACTAGCAAAGCAATGCTCAAAATTCTTCAAACCAGGCTTCAACAGTGAGGCCATGAAGTGTGAACTTCCAGATGTTCAGGCTGGAATTTGAAAAGGCAGAGGAACTAGAGATCAAATTTTCAATATCTGTTGGATCATCAAAAAAGCAAGAGAATTCCAGAAAAATATCTACTTCTGCTTTATTGACTATGCTAAAGTCTTTGACTGTGCCAATCACAGCAAACTGTGGAAAATTCTTCAAGAGATGGGAATATCAAACCACCTGATCTGCCTCCTGACAAATTTGTATTCAAGTCAAGAAGCAACAGTTAGAACTAGACATGGAACAACAGGCTTATTCCAAATCGAGAAAGGAGTACATCAAGGCTGTATATTGTCAACCTGCTTATTTAACTTATATGCAGAGTACTATATGAGAAACACTGGGCTGAATGAAGCATAAGCTGGAATCAAGATTTCCAGGAGAAATATCAACAACTTCAGATATGCAGATGATGTCACCCTTATGGCAAAAAAGTGAATAAGAACTAAAGAGCCTCTTGATGAAAGTGAAAGAAGAGAGTGAAAAAGTTGGCTTATAGCTCAACATACAGAAAAGTAAGATCATGGCATCAGGCCCCATCACTTCATGGCAAATAGATGGGGAACAGTGGCTGACTTTATTTTGGAGGGGGCTCCAAAATTGCTGTAGACGGTGAGTGCAGCCATGAAATTAAAAGGTGATTATTATTGGAAGAAAAGTTATGACCAACCTAGACATCATATTAAAAAGCAGAGGCATTACTTTGTCAACAAAAGTCCATCTAGCTAAAGCGGTGGTTTTTCCAGTAGTCATGTACAGATGTGAGAGTTGAACTATAAATAAAGCTGAGCTCCAAAGAATTGATGCTTTTGAACTGTGCTTGGAGAAGACTCTTTAGAGTCCCTTGGACTGGAAGGAGATTCAACAAGTCCATCCTAAAGGAAATCTGTCCTGAATATTCTTCAGAAGACTTGATGCTGAAGCTGAAACTCCAATATTTTGGCCACCTGGTGTGAAGAACTGACCTATTAAAAAAAAAAAGAAAAAAACTGATTTGGGGAAAGATTGAAGGTGGAAGGAGAAGGGGACAACAGGTGATGAGATAGTTAGATGGCATCACTGACTCAATAGACATGAGTTTGAGTAAACTCCAGGAGTTGGTGATGGACAAGGAGGCCAGGGATGCTGCAGTCCATGGCTTTGCAAAGTGTTGGACACAACTGAGTGACTGAACTGAACTGAACTGACGTTACTTACTCAAAGACTTTGGTACTTATGGTTTGAATATTCTCTGAATTTCTCATTGCCCTTCATACTGATATAAATTCCCACCACTTAGAATGTTTATATTTAATGCTAACTTTCCATGATTTTGATACTGACTCTAATCAATCTATAGTTCATAGGGCATGCAGTAACAAATCTATAAATACACACACACATGCACACACACACATGGACAGTTATGAAAGGTTGTTGTTGAATCATGACGCCAGGATTCTTGGCCCCCGGAGAAGAATTCAATCCAGGGCCAGAGACTTGATTGCTTAGAGCTTTTGTGTAGTAAAGTTTTATTAAAGTGTAAAGGAGGTAGAGAAAGCTTCTGACATAGGCATCAGAAGGGGCAGAAAGAGTACTCTCCGGCTAGTCTTTAGCTGGATGTTATATAGTCACTAGCAGTCTGTTAATGAAAGAAAGGAATGTGTTAAAACTCAGAATGGCACTAGGCCCTTCACCCATAGATGCATTTTGGGATAATCTTGGCACCAAATAGTTTATCTTGGGCCATAAAATGATTAACTTGAATCTTGAAGAAGGGCAGATCAGCATACAAATAGTTTCATTTACATAGATTAGAGGAACAATATCTGAGTATAACATACTGGTTTGTCAAGTAGGTTCTGAGCCAAAAGGCAGAACTAAGTGAAGACAGAGTTTGGGGCAAATGCATAGTACATTAGCATAGCTTGAGATAAACATTTCCATAAGAAAAAGACATTGGTTATCTCTAGGTTTGAGAATAGTTAACTTCAGGTGAAACCAGGTGTCATGGCAACGCAGAATTATAAAAGAAACCTCCTTTTAAATTTGTATAGAGAAGGAAAAAATATCGCTAGTTTGTTTCCTCCTGCTGCTTAAGAGAGATAAAAATGTCTGATACTTGCAAGCTATTTCCTCTGTTTGGATACCCCGGGCTTCCTGCCTGTTACCCTCTGTTATAAGGCTTTCCCAGCTGCAATGGAGGAGACCCAGGTTCAATCCCAGGTCTAGAAAGTTAGAAAAGGGAATAGCAAACCACTGCAGTTTTCTTTCCTGGAGAATTCCAAAGAAAGAAGAGCCTGGAAGGCAACATTGTCTGGCATTGCAGAGTTGGACATGTCTGAGCAGCTATCATATATGGTTATACTTTGAACTACTAGACAGAGTTATGAGCATATGTATTCAGAAATATCCTGAACCACAGTTCACACCATAAGAGCAGAATTTTTTCACCCTACCAGATAATCTTATTATGGGTTGCTGATTCTCTCGATACTGAGTTTTCCAAGGATGCTAATAGAATGTGATAGAGAAAAGCTTTAGCTTTGGAGTTAAATTTACTAACCATGGCAGAAATTCCTGCTTCATTTATTTTAAAATATGTACTTAAAAGATTTTAGTCTTCCCTTTTAGAATCAAATGAAGTAACATATGAAAAGTAGCACAGCTTTTGGTCCAGATTAAATGGTAACTATTATTATCACTAATTTTCATATACTACATTTATCAATGTAAAAACTTCCTTACATAAAAAGTTCCCCCAAAGAAAGTATGTTAGAATTTTAGATTAATATAACAATTAATTAAATCTACCCTGGGATTTACACACACACACAGTGTGTGTGTGTGTGTGTGTGTGTGTGTGTGTGTGTATAAATACAAATATATGGATTAATAATACTGCTCGTGTAGTTCAGCTGGTTAAGAGTCTGCCTGCAATGCAGGAGACCTCAGTTCAATTCCTGGGTCAGGAAGATCCTCTGGAATATGGCATGGCAACCCATCCCAGTATTCTTGCTTGGGAAACCCCCATGGACAGAGGAGCCTAAAGGGTTACAGTCCATGGTATTGGGAAGATTCAGACATGACTGAGCGACCAAGTACAACAGCAACAATATGTTATAAATAACACTGAAAGTATAAACATTGCACAAAAAGTTTGAACTGTGGCTTCTCAGTATAGTTTCATTATAAAATGACTCAATATTCATAATACAAAACAGATAATTTAGACAGGTTATACAGATTATAATTGAATCCTTGGGTGTATCATGCTAGGAAAGAAAGAAGAAAAGAAAACTATATGCTATACCCTTGATAACACCAGTCATTAAAAAAAAATAATTTTACAAAAATAAACATTGCCCTTCCTATTAATAGAAAGATATTCTTGTATATTTATTTACATAATTTAATTTCTTATAGTAAAACTTAAATATACATGATGTAAAGCTAAATAAGCTTTATTTGATAGTTCATGTGTGGCTTATAGAACATGTTTTATTTTGGGGTTTGTTTGCTTTGTGGATAAACAAAAAATTTTCAAAGTAAACAGAAATCAAATAAAAAACCATTGACATTCTTAATAGCATAGTCACTTAATGTAGCTAAAACTAAAGTATAAAGATGGAGTTAACTACAAATACAGTTTGTTTTTATTTGTTGATTTTTCTCATTTTGAACATGTTGGGTTATTGATGCTATTGCCTTTATGGTTGTTTTATTTTGTTATGGTGGTGGTTCGGTCACTATGTTGTGTCCAACTTTTGTGACCCAATGGACTGTAGTTTGCCAGACTCTTCTGTCCATGGGATTCTCCAGGCAAGAATACTGGATTGGGTTACCATTTCCTTCTCCAGGGAATCTTCTCAGCCCAGAGATTGACCCTGGTCTCCTGCATTGCAGCCAGGTTGTTTACTGGCTAAACTACAAGGGTAGTCCTTTATTTTGTTATACTGCTAGTGAATTTAATTGAAATTAAAGGTCCATTATTTTTAGTGAGGAAATAAAAGTTGTACCTCAAAACACAATAACAAGAAGAATCAAAGAACCTGTCAACTGTACATGAACAATGGCTTATTTCATATCTGGTCAGATATAAATTAGTGAAACAGAGGTTGAGTCATTCAACTTACAGAATGCTTACACAATGAGAATAAATATTGACCCCAAGTTTGTTTTTAGGAACAACTCTTAGTTGTGCTTTTTCTGATACAGTAACACTGCTGCTGTGGCACTAAATGAGTTTCAATTTTAAAATCTATTTGAGTAGGAATGGTGCCTAAGGGATCTGGATATTTTATGTATATATATATATATATATGTATGTATGTATGTATGTATGTATGTATTTAAAAATGTACTAAACAAAACCCAAATCATTGTTGTTTGCTGTAAGTGTCTGGAACTTTATGAAGTCAACACTATTTACAACATTTAATATTTTACATTTAAACTTTACAACAGGTTTATATAACCAAAATTATTGAATTTTTACTGTGGCTTTAAAAGTTATTTTGTTTCACAATAAGCTTTCCTGACTTTTAAGAAGGAAAAAACAAACAACAGAAGACATTTCTGCATTAATAATCAGTGTGGAGTTAATAAAAGTAATAATACTTTAAAAATAATACATCTAGTGTGGAAAAATATATATTATAGCTTTCTTTCTCTCTTTGGCTCCCTCTCCCTCCCTCCGTGTCTTCTTCTCTTCCTCCTTTCCTATTATCTCTTTCTCTTTCAAACAGAATTTCAATTGAAAGCAGAAGACAAGTTAATTTGATTCAAATTTATTTCTTCCTATTTGGATTTCTTTCTTGGTAATGATAGATGTCAGAGTTATCACCACATGTAATGTAGTTTAGGTGTAAGCCAATAGTTTGAAAAAATTAAGCCAAAACAATATTGTTCACTGATTTGCACTGTACTAACAGATTTATCTTTGGATATTAGGGACAATATAGGAAGAGAGAGGAAAGGAAGAGAGAGATTCCATAGCCATACATTACAACTAAAATAATGAAAGAACTCAACCCAGAAAAAAGATAATACAATTTAGATTTCCACCAAAAGTATCCAGAGTTTCCAATTTCTTCATATTGTCACTAACATTTACCATATTTTTGTTTTATCATTTTTTTAATGCTTTTGATAATAGCCATCCTAATGGGTATGATTTTGCTTTGCATTTTTCCCTAATGATTATTGACAGCTTCCTAGGTAATACTAGTTGTAAAGAACCCATCTATCAATGCAGGAGACATAAGAGACAACAGCTTCAAACTTTGGGTCGGTAAAATCCTGTGGAGCAAGGCTTGGCAATTCTCTCCAATATTCTTGCCTGGAGAATCCTATCGACGGAGGAGCCTGGTGAGCTATGGTCCATGGGGTCCCAAAGAGCTGGACATGACTGAAGTGACTTAGCATGCATGTACTGATGATGATTATTGATGTTGGTTATCTTTCTATGTACCTCTTGGCCACTTGTATTCTTTCGAGAAATGTCTATTCAAGTTTTTTTGTCCTGTTGCTATTGAGTTATAGGAATTTCTTTATAATTGGAAAGTTAACTCCTCACAGATATATGATAGAAGCTAAGGTACTGAAAAGCTAGTTCTCTCTGACAGTGACAACAGGAGATTTATGGAAAATCAGGGTTTGGCTTACCATTATTTCAATGGGAACAAAATATAAGAGAAAGTATAATGTATCTAATAAAGTGTTTTAAAAATATCTGGATGTCCCCAGTTTATCTTCCATCACTAATCACCTCCAACCTGGATGTTATAGATATTTTCTATTTCTCTCTTTTCACATGCAATAAACATCAAGTATTCTTTTACAAAGGTAAGGTGGGGCCCATTTGAAACACTTCTTCATCTTTGTGGAGAAGACAATGGCAACCCACTCCAGTACTCTTGCCTGGAAAATCCCATGGATGGAGGAGCCTGGTAGGTTGCAGTACATGGGGTTGCTAAGAGTCGAGCATAACTGAGTGACTTCACTTTCACTTTTCACTTTCATGCATTGGAGAAGGAAATGGCAACCCACTCCAGTGTTCTTGCCTGGAGAAATCCAGGGACAGGGAAGCCTGGTGGGCTGCCGTCTATGGGGTCGCACAGAGTTGGACACTACTGAAGCAACTTAGCAGCAGTAGCAGTTTCATCTTTGTTTCCAGGTTTGCATCATTTCTCTACTTCACCAGCATTATCTACTACACTAGTATCTTACTTTGTCCTGCTAAATGTCTCTTCTGACTTCTCTCCCTCTTGCTCAGAAATACCAAATTTTCCTTACTAATAATACAGTTCTATCAGGCTATGTTTATGCTTGAGCACTTTCACTTAATTCATGTTTTTAAATACAAAACATATCTCTACTATGAGATAAAGTTCTTTCATAAAATGTCCTATTCTCCATTTTCTGTGTGTTGTAAGTTAAATTAAACCCTGTTAAATTGAACTCAGGGTGTTGAATGATGAACCCAGGTTTTGCAAAAGACCACAGGGGAGTTGAAGTGGAGTAATTTATTACTCTTGGGTCCTGGATGAGTAATTTTCCAGTACTCTTGCCTGGAAAATCTCATGGATGGAGGAGCCTGGTAGGTTACAGTCCATGGGGTCGCTAAGAGTCAGACACGACTGAGCGACTTCACTTTCACTTTTCACTTTCATGCATTGGAGAAGGAAATGGCAACCCACTCCAGTGTTCTTGCCTGGAGAAATCCAGGGACAGGGAAGCCTGGTGGGCTGCCGTCTATGGGGTCGCACAGAGTTGGACACTACTGAAGCAACTTAGCAGCAGTAGCAGTTTCATCTTTGTTTCCAGGTTTGCATCATTTCTCTACTTCACCAGCATTATCTACTACACTAGTATCTTACTTTGTCCTGCTAAATGTCTCTTCTGACTTCTCTCCCTCTTGCTCAGAAATACCAAATTTTCCTTACTAAAAATACAGTTCTATCAGGCTATGTTTATGCTTGAGCACTTTCACTTAATTCATGTTTTTAAATACAAAACATATCTCTACTATGAGATAAAGTTCTTTCATAAAATGTCCTATTCTCCATTTTCTGTGTGTTGTAAGTTAAATTAAACCCTGTTAAATTGAACTCAGGGTGTTGAATGATGAACCCAGGTTTTGCAAAAGACCACAGGGGAGTTGAAGTGGAGTAATTTATTACTCTTGGGTCCTGGATGAGTAATTTTCCAGTACTCTTGCCTGGAAAATCTCATGGATGGAGGAGCCTGGTAGGTTACAGTCCATGGGGTCGCTAAGAGTCAGACACGACTGAGCGACTTCACTTTCACTTTTCACTTTCATGCATTGGAGAAGGAAATGGCAACTCACTCCAGTGTTCTTGCCTGGAGAATCCCAGGGGTGAGGGAGCCTTGGGGCCTGCCGTCTATGGGGTCGCGCAGAGTCAGACACAACTGAAGCGACTTAGCAGCAGCAGCAGCAGCAAGCAGTGTCTTATATAATGGATGTGAATGGGGGAAGGCATAGGTCCTGGGAAGCAAGGGAGACTGTTTATCACAAGGGCCATTGATGAAGTCATGTCAGGAACTTACATTTACTTGCCATTTTGAGGGCTGTCATATAGAACATGCTCTTGCAGTTTACAATTTAAGGTACCTCTGCAGGCTGTTTGGGCAAAAAAATGGAGGTTGAGGAGGTAGCAATATCATGGAGTACCTTACCTAAATTTTTATGACATTTACCAATATTATTTGTACTGCAGTACGGTTAATGTGTATGCTGGGTATTCATATCTTTCTTTGTACCTTTTTCTCTTCATTTAATGTTCTTGACAGTTAGAATATTTTTATTTAAAGAAAATGAGCTCTCTTCCCTTTTGTCAGACATTCCCTCACTCTCTGAGGAAAAAAAAAAAAAAGCTGTTTTTCTCGAAATCTCAAACATATTGTTAAAATCTCTTGTTATAATACTCAGCCTATCAGGTTTTATTGTCAATATTCATTTATTCAGCTGTGTTCTTCATTAAACTATATTTATTGAATACGAAAAAATATTTTTGCTCTCATTTGTTTCCAAACTTAATGTAATTCTTTGAACACCCTAGC
>SJYC01110650.1:0-33631 GCA_006408675.1 Madoqua kirkii
ATTGACTAGTTTTCTGTGAGTATGTTTTCAGTGTGTCTGCCCTCTGATGCCCTCTTGCAGCACTTACCATCTTACTTGGGATTCTCTTGCCTTGGGCGTGGGGTATCTCTTCACGGCTGCTTCAGCAAAACACAGCCCCTGCTCCTTACCTTGGACAAGGAGTAGCTCCTTACCGCTGCCGTTCCTGACCTTCAGCGTGAGATAGCTCCTCTAGGCCCTCCTGAACCTGCACAGCCACTGCTCCTCGGGTTGCTCCTCCCGGCTGCTGGCCCTGGCCTCGGGCTCGGGGTGGCTACTCAGGGTCACCGCCCCTGGCCTTGGGCGCAAGGTGGCTTCTCCCGGCTGCTTCTGACCTTGGACGCAGGGTAACTCCTCTCCGGCCGTTCCTACACCATCGCAGCCTGGCACTCTAGACCAGTGCCCCTGACCTCAGATGTCGGGTAGTTCCTCTCAGCCATGCTCAGGGCGCCGCTGGCTCGCAGCCACCTGCGCCCAGGGCACCGTTAGTGACACTAATAAGCTGGAAAAGGCAGGAAATGGATTTGCCCTTAGAGTCTCCAGAAGGAACATAACCTTCTTGACACCTTGACTTTAGCCTGTAAGACTCATTCTGGATTTCTGATCTTTAGAACTATAAGATACTAAATGTGGATGGTTTAAGGCCATTAACTTTGTGGTAATTTTTTATAGCAGCAATAGAAAACTAATACACTTGTCTTTTTATTTAGTCAGTTTTAAGTTAAGAACTTTCTTTACTGTGAGTTTTGCTTGGTTGGTTCAGGCAAGTGTGAAGTTTTTTCATAACACAAAATTATGTTTGCTCTAGAAGTCCTCCTTGCCTCATGTCATCAAGCCTGTTCCCAAACTTAGACTGTAATTTGTATTTAATTCACTATGATTAATCCATCATATTTCATTAATTCATCATTCTTTAAACCATCATAATTCATTCATTAATTCTTACCCCCTGGCACCATGCTGGGTATACTTAGTGTCTAACACTCAATCTAGGAGACATCTTCACTTGGTTTGGGTCCTTTCTAATACAGGGCAATTTGCAATAGTGGCAGTCATTCTGTTACCTGGTAAGTTTGCATATTTTGTCTACTTTGTCTACAGCAAAAATGATTACTACCAAATGATGGTAGTATATTCACATGTACTGTGTACTAAGCTATAAGATATGTGATTTTTCTGAGACTCAGATAAATGTCATAAATGTCCTACACAGGAGTCTTTCTTACATTAAAAAGGAAACCTTTGATAGTTCTAAACTCTCAATGTTTACCTCTTCCTGTGCTTTTTAGAAACAGTAATCCTTATCATTTTTGTTGGACAGTTTTCTCATGAAAATGAGCAATGATGTTTTTCACTCTGTGGCCTTTCTCTCCATCTGCTGGGCGGAGTTCAGGGCTGAGTGGGTAAAGGAGTAAATAGCTACCTGGTCTTTGGAAGAAAAACATGTGACCTTGAGAATGGGAACTCCATGTTCTCTGTCTTCTTGACCTCCAGCCAGAGAAGAACTGATTATCTTGTTTATCTGGTTTTTAGAGATCTTCATAAAAGTGAATCTCTTAAAAAATTCTGAGGCTAGTTGAACATATATATTTTGTGTTAAAAATAAAATCAAGGGAATGGAAAGGTGAACATCTTTAAAATGGCATACAAAGCCCTCTATGACCTGACTGACCCTTTTCCCTACCTGTCCAGACTTACCTCTCATCATTTTACCTCTTAATGTTTCAACCACTCTGAATGTTTTCAGTTTCTCTAACATCCTGTCTCTCCAGTGTCTTGGCTATACCTGACTCAGTCTAGACAGTGTTTTTTTTCCCCTCCCTTCCTCTGACCTTGGCCTTGCTGAATTCTTCACAATGTTCAGCTTAGAGGGTGCTTCTGTGCATTAGCATTCCCTGATCCCATACCATTCTGAAGCACAGCTCTTAGGCATTGTGTTATTGACACATTTACTTGTCTTTGTCCCCTATGAGACTATGAGCTCCAAGAAGGCATGTTTCATGTGGGCTTGTGTCTTTTTATATAGTTTCACCACTATGCCTGGCACTGCCTTTAACAGACTGGCACTTTGCCCGCAGGCCAAATCTACCTCAAGCAGCCTTTTATGTGCCACCATTTGTTTTAATTGCACAGTTGAACATGACCGAGCAAATGACCAATGGGTACCTGTAATCAAACAGTCCGGAAATTTTAAGCACTTTCATTCATTCCTGGAGCAGTCACTGAGCCTTGGCAATAAGTAATTTAAATTCTGGACAGTGAGTTTCCGAGCTGCTTCAATGGCTGCATTTTGAGAATGGCGGAAAAACTCCGACCCTTTGATAATTAGACTGAATCAGTTTTCATAATTCTACTTTATGCACTAGAATAGTTAGCAGGCTTCATTATCAGCAGCTTGATAAGACAGCTTTCAGCTTCTGATATAGATTTTGTGAGTAATTTCAATTTGCAAACAAACTCTGAACAGCAGTGTTTCTTAGACAAGATAGTCTTATAGTTTCATTATAAATACTTTCAAAGTAGGTGCAGAACAAAGCATATAATTAGCATCTTGTCTATGTATGTCTGATCCAGAGAAAGGACCGATGACTGCCACAGTTGAAAGCAGCCACCAACAACCTCTGTAACCTAGGAAGCCTGTATTTGTTGAACTTGTAAATTGATATCTTTTCTTTTGCTCTATATGTCTGGAACAGTGCCAGGATCCAAAAGACTCTTACAAATTAAGGGGCATGTATCTTTAAGACATTCCCAGAAGACATTTGACTTATTATCTGACAGAACATCCTGGGCTTCTTTTGTAATACTCACAAACTACTCCCTCTGACCCACAGTGTCTCTCTAACCCACAGTAGCCTAAATGGTCCATCAGGGCAGAGATCACTTTTGTCTTTACTACTGAATCCATAGAACACAAAGTAGATGCTTTGTAAATATTTGTTGAACAGATAGATAAATGATATGTATGAATAAACTTCCATAGAGAGGTATTGGCATATGCACTTAAAAAAAAATCTCTGGCAGCTCTACATAACTCTGTACTGAGTTGAACTTCATAACTTATTTGAAAAATTCAGTTTGCATCCTATTTCAGTTACTATGAGTACATAATAATCAACCCCAAAACTTATGATTTTACTCCTCAACAACATCTAGTAGTAGTAGTGGTAGTGTTAGTTGCTCAGTTCTGTCTGACTCTTTGTGATCCAGTGGACTGTAGCCCTCCAGGCTCCTCTGCACATGGGATTCTCCAGGCAAGAAGACAATCCCCTGAAGTGGATTGTCATTCTCTTCTCCAGAAGTTCTGCCAGACCCAGGGATAGAATCTGAGTCTCCTGCATTGCAGGCAGATTCTTTACCATTTGAGCTACAGGGATTTTAAATTCAACATCTAATTTGTTCATAAATCTGCAATTTTAGGGCTTGGTGGAGAAAGCTCATTTCTGCTCTGCTTGCTGTGCGCTGGGTCAGCTTGGAGGCTGGAGAAGGGAATCATCTGAAAGCTGCTTCTAGCCTGGGCTAAAAGTCTTAAATAGCTGAAGACTGGCCAATCAGTCCTCCTTAGACAACTTTCTCTAGCCCTTTGTGGTCTGTCTATGTAACCTCTTCAGCATGGTGCCTTCAGGGTAACTTGACTTTGTATATGATGGCTCAGGGCTTTCTGGGTGGAACAGTGATAAAGAATCTGCCTGCCAGTGAAGGAGATGCAAGAGACTGGGTCAGGAAGATCCTCTGGAGAAGGAAATGGCAACTCATTCCAGTATTCTTGCCTGGGAAATCCCATGGACAGAGGAGCCTGGTGGGCTACAGTTCATGAGATTGCAGAGTCAGACACAATTGACCACACACACACACACACACACACACACACACACACACACACACACGCACATACACATATGACAGCTCAGAGGTCTAGAGATGCATGTACTAGGGACAGAGGAAAAACCAAGTTGATGGTGTATTGTTTTTTTGTGTGTGTGTGTTCTGGTTATGAGTCACGTGGTGTCATGTCCACTGCATTCTATCCCTTTGAAGAAGTCATTAAGGCCAGCCTGTGATCAAGGAGAGTTTGAATTTAGACTCCACATTTCCTGGGAGAAGTGTCAACAAACTTGCAAAAATATTTCAAAGCCATTACTCAACCAATCACTTTACTGGAAGTTTTGCAACATCAATTAAATCCAGACTTAGCACTTACTCTGAATGAGACAGAAACTCCTGCAGGGAAGTAAAACTAGAATATCATCATCACTTCTTACATAAAAGGATAAAGATGAGGAGTTTGAATGTGGACCCTTCTTACTCCAATATAAGGCAAACTGTTATAACTCCTTCAAAGGCTAGACTTTTGGGATAATTTCTGTTCTTTGAATGGGTGCAAGTGGGACTCTTATAAAGGGAGAGGGAGAGGAGGGGCAACAGTCAATGTCAATGTAGATGTTAGTAGACATAAGCTTTTCTGTAGCCTCATTGCTTCCCTACTCTGTCCCGGCTTGTCCCCAGGCTAGGTCTCAGGAAGGCTGTTTAGTGACCTTCTCTTCATCTTCCAGTTGCCTTTTCCAGAACTTTTCTTTCCCAGCTACTCCCACAATAGTGCAAAATATCATTTCTATAATAAATAATAAATTTGATATTCTGTAATAGTGATAGTGGTTCTGTTTCTAATTGAATACTAACTGATAGAGAAGAAACCAGCATCATATTATTTCATAAAAAATTCTTAGTTTTGACTCAATATAGCTTGAATAGTTTGTTATTTTCAACACTAAGCTTCAACTTTGTATAGATGACAGCTATAAACTAAGTGTAGGGGACCTATTAAAATCTAATGATATTTCTTAGAACACTTTGCATTGACCTCTATTAAACATCACCCCTCAAAATGGATTGAGTACAGGTTAATAATATGCAGTACAATGTGTATTTTTCTTCTGCCAAACCAGGGGTTGGCAAACCTTTTCTGAAAAAGACTAGGTAGTAAATATTCTAGGCTTTGAGGGTCCCTGTTGCAAAGACTCAAATGTGCTGATAAGGTGTGAAAAATACATAGATAATACATGATTGAATGGGAGAGGATATATCTCAATGAAACTCTATTCACAAACACAGGCTGTGGGCAAGATTTGGCCTGTGGGTCTTAATTTGCCAGTAAGTGCTCAGAAGCCAGTTGACATTCCATAAATATTGATCTGATAAAAGAAAAGTGCCATGGAAATGATTTTATGGAGGACAACAGGGGATGAAACAAGCAAATATGTAAAGGAAACAAGAAGTGACTTGCCTCAAGTATCACCTGTACAGCAGGAACAATATCAGAGAACCAAGAGGAGGAAAGAGAGGAAAAGGTTAATATTAAAGAAATTGAAATAAAAAGTTTTTTTCCTGTGTGCTGGTAGGAAATATGTGTTGTAGGCAGTGTATTTGTTTCATGAAGTGGAGTGCAGCACTTTTTACATATCCTAAAAATGTTACTCCTAGCTGAGGCTCCCCCTTGGCAAGCTTGACTAGGCTGATAGTACCAGTCATTTGAGTGTATATGTGGTATGGGGGCAGCAGTTGCTCCCCTTCCTAACATGGTTGGAGCTTCAAGGCTTATGCAGTCCAGGAAAATGGTGAAAGTTTCTGGCACTCAATTTGAAGTGGGACTGTACAAGCCCTACTGTGGGATTGTAGCTGAGGTTCCCAAGGTCACAGCAGGGAGGCCAACTCTTCCTCTTTCCCACCCTCAGGCCTGAGGAATTTCATTTCTTACCCACAATGCACTGAAACACCAAGTGACTCCTCTCTGTTCTGGAACAATCTAAATAGTTGGGAATTAGTTGGCCCTAGAAATCAAATTGCCAACATTTGTTGGATCATAGACAAAGCAAGAGAGTTCCAGAAAAACATTACTTCTGCTTTATTGAGTATGCCAAAGCCTTAGACTATGAGGATCACCACAATCTGTGGGAAAAAAAAGAGATGGGAATACCAGACCATCTTACCCTGCCTCCTGAGAAATCTGCATATAGGTCAATAAGCAACAGTCAGAACTGGACATGGAACAATGGGCTGGTTCCAAATTGGGAAGGAAATATGTCAAGGCTATATATTGTCACCCTGCTTATTTAACTTATATGGAGAGAACATCATGAGAAACGCTTGGCTGGAATCAAGATTGCCAGGATAGAGAGAACAAGATGGCAGAGGAGTAAGTGGACGTGGAGAACATCTCTCTCTACGGATTCATCAGGAATACACCTTCAGGCACTGAAGTACGTGCAGAACACCAGCTGAGAGTGGACAGGAGGACCTGACCAGTGGAAAAGAATATATAGAAAGACACAAAACTCGTTAGGATGAAGTAGGAACTAGGGGAAAAAACAGGAATGTTAGTAGGACTAGAGCTGCCCTCAGCCAGTGGGGGAACTGAAGCAGGGGTCTGATCCCCACTTCGGGGCAATTGTCTGAGTCAAAGGAGAGACATTTAAGACTGAGAGTGAAACAGCTGATCTGTGACAGCCTAAATGGAGTGAGAATCAGACCGTTTTTGCCATAGCCAAGACATCCATACCCAGGACATACCCAGACAGGGACCCAGATCCCCTGGAAGGCGCAGTGGCTGGGAGCTGAAGTTTAGGGATTGTGGAGCAATCCCAGGGTGAGGGCTGCTGTTGACTTCAGAGAGACAGATTGAGGGGATGTGAGGGAAGTGATCGTGGTGGGAAATGCCTGTGGAGGAAAGCCAGGCAGCCGTGGAAGCAAAGGGATACTGTTGAGTCATGCCTAGGGGATGGAGCCATCACCATAGCCTCTCTCTCTCTCCACACACCAGCATTGGCAGCTGAACAATAGGGAGCCTGGCCCATCAAATGCCTGATGCACTGAACTACAGAGTAGAACCCCACCCAGGATGCCCCTTTAAGTGCTTGTGTGCTGATCTACAGAGTATGACCCCATCCAGAGGGGTCCCCTCTATGTGTCCAATGCACGGAACAACAGAGAAGGATCCCAGGCAAGGGCAGCCCTCTAAGTGCCTGAATGGATGGAGCTATGAAGAAAGACTGGCCAAAGAGGCCTTCTGATTGCCAGCTACAAGAGGCTCAAATAAAGACTCTGATAGACATCAGAGTGTGGCCTGCCAGGCTTCTCTGACAGGGAGGGAGGTTCTCCAGACAAGAATACTGGAGTGTATGGGCCAATACTGGTTGCCATACCCTTCTAGAACACTATATTTCCTGCTGCCCTAGCCGCCAACTCCCCTGAGTACCTGCTACAACCCAAGCAGCTGTACAACCTCCACACCTGGCCCTCACAGAGGCAAACCCAAGTCCTCCAGGGCAGCCTCAGGAGCAAACTCCAGTGGACAACCCACATGCCGAGGTGGAAATAAAATCACAATTGAAACCCAAGGGCAATGTGGCTAAGGAAAGTAAAGTTGCTCAGTTGTGTCCGACTCTTTGCGACCCCATGGACCCCATGGAGTAGCCTATCAGGCTCCCCTGTCCATGGGATTTTCCAGGCAAGAGTGCTGGAGTGGACTGCCATTTCCTTCTCCAGGCAATCTTCCTGACCCAGGAACTGAACCCAGGTTTCCCGCATTGCAGGCAGACGCTTTGCAGTCTGAGCCACCAAAGACCCCAGACCTTCCCATTAGCTGTACAAGCTGCAGATTAAATCCACACAGTCAGCTAGGCAGACTGTGTCCGGAAAATATAAAAAGTCTTTGAGAGCTCCCACAAAAGAAAACACACTAGTTCTGATAGCTCTGGAAACTGGAGGTAAGACCACAAAGGGCCAGATTTGAATCTGAGCTGCCCCCACAGCAGGTCCAGAGATCAGCAAGGTTGTTGGAGGGCAACCTAGGAAGGTGAGGTGGACTGTGACTCCCAGCAAGGGAAAGGACTCTGACAGCAGTGACTCAAGAAAAACATTTATTATTCTTATGTTTTGACTTGTTCTGTAGATTCTTTTGGAATTTTTTCTTTTTTTTTTTCTTCCTCCCACATTGTAGTTGTCGATTTTATTGGCACTATGAAATCTAATTAAACTTTTGAGGTTTTTTTTCTGTCTGTCATATTTTTTATTGTTGTTTTAGATCTCTCCCTCTATGTTGGGCTTTTGCAGTTCTGTGGAGTTTTCCTTTTTCAGAAAATTTTTTCTTTTCTCTTTTTTTAGTTTTAATTCTTTGAACCTATTATTATTTTTTCTACATTTATTCCTTTGTTTGCTTTTCTTGTTCTTTTCTCCTTGCAGTTAATCTCTAATGTATATAAATCTTCTTTATCTACCTCTGTTTAACTTTGCATATCTTTCTTTCTTTTCTTTCCTCTTAACATATTTGTGAGTTTTATTTTCATTACTTTATTCCCCACTTGGCACCTTGCTTTAATTTTGTTTTCCAGTTTGTGCTTTAGTTAGTTTTGTACTGGTAGATATAATTTTGGTTTCCTTTGTTCACTGGGTCAATCTATTGTACTTTATTTTTGTTGGCCTGTTTTGATTTTACTTATGGGTGTACATGTATATATATATATTCTGTCACACTTTTTATTGTTGTTACAAACCTCTGCTTCTATGTTGGGCTTTTGCAGTTCTGTGGAGTTTTCCTTTTTTTTCCTTCCTTTTTGTTCTTCTTTTTTTTTCTTTTCTCTTTTTTGTAATTTTAATTTTTTAAACCTGTTATATTTTTTCTACTTTTATTCCTTTGTTTGCCTACCCTACTGTTCTTTTCCCCTTGCAGTTAATCTTTAATGTATATAAATCTTTATCTACCTCTTTTAACTTTGCATATCTATTCTTTCCTTTTTTTCTTTCTTTCCTTTCCCCTCAACATATTTGTTAGTTTTTTTTTTTTCTTTTTGTATTGCTTTATTCCCCACTTGGCACCTTGCTTTAGTTTTCTTTTCAAGTTTGTGCTTTAGTTAGTTTTGTTCTTAACTGGTAAATATAATTTTTGATTTCTTTTGTTTGCTGGATCAATCTACTATACTTTATTTTGGTTGGACTGTTTTGACTTTGCTCATGAGTGTATATGTGTATATTCCATTCTTTTAATTATTATTTGCCTGATTTTGTAACTGCCATTTGTCTAGGGTTCATCTTCGGTTTCTTGTTTTTGGATATTTGTTTTGCTCTTCCTTAATGCCATAAACCAACCATTTGTGGAATCTGCATTCCTGACCAGAGATCAAGCCCTGAGCCTTTGGTGTGGAGCATTGACTCGAAGACTGTAGTCTCTTGCTGCTGCTAAGTCATTTCAGCCGTGCCCGACTCTGCGATCCCATAGACAGCAGCCCATCAGGCTCCTCTGTCCCTGGGATTCTCCAGGCAAGAATACTGGAGTGGGTTGCCATTTCCTTGTCCAATAAATGAAAGTGAAAAGTGAAAGTGAAGTTGCTCAGTCGTGTCTGACTCGTAGTGATCCCATGGACTGCAGCCCGCCAGGCTCCTCCATCCATGGGATTTTTCCAGGCAAGAGTAGGATACTAATCCTAGGGACTATCAAATAGTGAGAACTCACACAAGGGAAATCACTTGAATATAAGATTTGGAATCACCCAACCAGCAGTAGCACCCTGTGCAGGACCACTTCATCTAAACAACAAACAAAACAAAAATACAAAACCAATCATCAGCAGACAGGATTACCATCTCACTCAGCCTTGCCCATCAGAGGAAAAACAAACAAACAAATGAAGAAAAACTGAGCACAAATCTCACCCTATATGAAGCTGACACAAACCACTGGACCAACCTTGCTGCTGCTGCTGCTAAGTCATTTCAGTCGTGTCCGACTCTGTGTGACCCCATAGACGGCAGCCCACTGGGCTCCCCCATCCCTTAGGAGGGAAGAAACCAAAAGGAAGAAATAATTCAACACTGAAGCCTGGGAAAAGGAGACCTCAAACACAATAAGTTAAAAAAATAATGAAAAGGCAGAGAAATACTACACAAATGAAGAAACAAAAGAAACACAGAAGTCCAAATAAATGAAGAAGAAATATGCAACCTAGCTGAAAAAAATTCAGAATATAGTAAAGATGATCAAAAACCTTGAAAATAAAATGGAGAAAACGCAAGAATCAATTAGCAAAGACCTAGAAGAATTAAAGAATAAGCATACAGAGACAACACAATTACTGAAATTAAAAATACTCTAGAAGGAATCAGTAGCAGAATATCTGAAGCTGAAGAATGAATCAGTGAGCTGGAAGGTAAAATGGTGGAAATAACTTCTAAAGAGCAGAATAAAGTAAAAAGATTGAAAAGAACTGAGGATAGTCTCAGAGACCTCTGGGACAATATCAAATGCAGCAACATTTGAATTATAGGGGTCCCAGAAGAAGAAGAGAAAAATAAAGGGTATGAGAAAATTTTTGAAGAGATTATAGTTGAAAATTTCCACAACATGGAAAAGAAAATAGTCAGTCAAATCTAAGAGGCACCAAGAGTCCCATACAGGATAAAACCAAGGAGAAATATGCCAAGACACATACTAATAAAACTAACAAAGACTAAAAACAAAGAATGTTAAAAGAAGCAAGGGAGAAGCAACAAGTAACATACAAGAGAAACCCCATACGCTTAACAGCTGATCTTTCAGCAGAAACTCTGCAGGCCAGAAGGGAATGGCAGGGTATATTTAAAGTATTGAAAGAGAATAATCTACAACCAAGATTGCTGTACTCAGAAAGGATCTCATTAAAAATTGATGGAGAAATAAAAAGCTTTTCAGATAAGCAAAATTAAGAGAATTCAGCACTACTAAACCAGCTTTACAACAAATGTTAAAGGCACTTATATAGTCAAGAAATACAAGAGAAGAAAAAATATCTACAAAATCAACCCCAAACAATTAAGAAAATGGCAATAGGAACATATATGTCAATAATTACTTTAAATGTAAATGGATTAAATGCTCCAACCAAAAGACACAGGTTGGCTGAATGGATACAAAAACAAGACCCATATATAAGCTGTCTACAAGAAACCCACTTCAGACTTAAAGTCACACGTAGACTGAAAATGAGAGGATGGAAAAATATATACCATGAAATGGGAAGCAAAAGAAAGCTGGAGTAGCAATCCTTATATCTGACAAAATAGACCTTAAAATAAAGAGGATTACAAGAAATAAGGAAAGACACTACTTCCTTGGATTGATTGGGATCAATCCAAGAGGAAGCCATAACAATTGTAAATATCTATGCACCCAATATAGTAACACCTCAATACATATGACAAACACTAACACATAAAAGGAGAAACTGACAGTAACACAATCATAGTAGGAGACTTTAACACCCCACTCACACCAAAGGACAGATCATCAAAACAGAAGATTAATAAGGAGATACAAGTCTTAAATGATACATTAGATGAGTGGATCTCATTGATATCTTCCTGACATTCCATCCAAATCTGGAATAATACATCTTCTCAAGTGTACATGGAACACTTTTCAGACAGATCACATCTTGGGTCACAAATCAAACCACAGTAAATCTAAGAAAATTGAAATCATATCAAGCATCTTCTCCAACCACAATGCTCTGAGACTAGATATCAATTACAAGAAAAAAAATGAAGAAACACAAACACATGGAGGTTAAACAACACGTTTCTAAATAACCAGGTTACTGAAGAAATCAAAAGGGAAATAAAAAAATTTCTAGAAACATGTCATTCTAAAATGACAATGAAAACACAACAACTCAAAACCTATGGGATGCAGCAAAAGCAGTTCTGAGAGAGAAGTTTATAGCAAGACAATCCTACCTCAAGAAACAAGAAAAACATCAAATAGACAACCTAACTTTACACCTAAATCAATAGGAAAAAGAAGAAGAAAAATACCCTAAAATTAGTAGAAGGAAAGAAATCATAAAGATCTAAACAGAAATAAATGAAAAAAGAAATGAAAGAAACAATAGTAAAGATTAATATAATTGAAAGCTGGTTCTTTGAGAAGATAAAGAAAATTGACAAACCCTTAGCCAGACTCATTAAAAAAAAGAGAGAGAGAGAGAGAAGAATCAAATCAACAAAATTAGAAATGAGAAAGGAGAGGTTACAACAGATGATGCAGAAATACAAGGGATTATAAGAGACTATTATGAACAATTATATGGCAATAAAATGGATAACCTGGAATAAATGAACAGATTCTTAGAAAAGTTCAATCTTCCAAGACTGAATGAGGAAGAAATAGAAATTATGAACAACGCGATCACAAGCACTGAAATTGAAGCTGTGATCAAAAGTCTCTCAAAAAACAAGAGCCCAGGACCAGATGGCCTCACAGTATAATTCTATAAAACATTTAGAGAAGAGCTAATGCCTATTCCTCTAAAACTGTTTCAAAAAATTGCAGAGGAAGGAACACTTCCAAACTCATTCTACAAGGCCACCATCACCCTGATACAAAAACCAGGCAAAGACAACTCAAGAAAAGAAAACTGCAGGCCAATATCACTGATGAACATAGATGCAAAAATCCTCAACAAAATTTTAGCAAATAGAACTCAGGAACACATCGAAAAGTTCATACACCATGATCAAGTGGGGTTTATTCCAGGAATGCAAGGATTCTTCAATATATGCAAATCAATGTGATACACCATATTAACAAATTAAAAGATAAAAACCATGTGATGATCTCAGTAGATGCAGAAAACGCCTTTGACAAAATTCAGCACCTATTTTTGATTAAAACTCTTTAAAAAATGGGCATAGAAGGAACCTACTTCAACATAGTAAAAGCCATATGTGATAAGCCTATAGCAAACATTATTCTCAATGGTGAAAAACTGAAAGCATTCCCCCTAAGATCAGGAACAAGACAAGGGTGTCCACTTTTGCCACTATTATTCAACATAGTTCTGAAGTCCTAGCTATAGCAATCAGAGAAGAAAAAGAAATAAAAGGAATCCAGATCAGAAAAGAAGAAGTAAATCTCTCACTGTTTCCAGATGACATGATACTGTACATATCAGAAAATTACTAGAGCTAATCAGTGAATTTAGCAAAGTTGCAGGATACAAAATCAATACACAGAAAGCACTTGCATTTCTACATACTAACAATGAAAACTCAGAAAGAGCAATTAAGGAATCAACCACATTCACCACTGCAACAAAAAGGATTAAATATCTAGGAATAAACTTACCTAAGGAGATAAAAGAACTGTACATATAAAATTATAAGACACTAATGAAAGAAATGAAAGATGACATAAACTGATGGAGAGATATTCCATGTTCCTGGGTAGGAAGAATCAATATTGTGAAAATGAATATACTACCAAATGCAATCTAGAAATTCAATGCAATCCCTATCAAATTACCAATGGCATTTTTCACAGAACTAAAACAAAAAATTTCACAATTCATATGTAAACACCAAAGACCCTGAATAACCAAAGCAGTCTTGAGAAAGAAGAACGGAGCTGGAGGAATCAACATTTCTGACTTCAGATTATACTACAAAGTTACAGTCATCAAGACAGTATGGTACTAGCACAAAAACAGAAATATGGACCAATGGAACAAGATAGAAAGCCCAGAAATAAAGCCATGCACCTATGGGGACCTTCTTTTTTACAAAGGAGGCAAGAATATACAATGGGAGAAAGACAGCCTCTTCAATAAATGATGCTGGGAAAATTGGACAGCTGCATGTAAAAGAAAGAAGTTAGAACAGTTCCTAACACCACACACAAAGATAAACTCAAAATGGATTAAAGACCTAAATGTAAGACCAGAAACTATAAAACTCTTAGAGGAAAACATAGGCAGAACACTAGATGACATAAATCAAAGCAAGATCCTCTATGACCCATCTCCTAGAGTAATGGAAATAAAAACAAAATTAAACAAGTGGGACCTGATTAACCTTAAAAGCTTTTGCACAGCAAAGGAAACTATAAGCAAGGTGAAAAGACAACCCTCAGAATGGGAGAAAATAATAGCAAATGAAACAACTGACAAAGGATTAATTTCCAAAATGTACAAGCAGTTCATACAACTCAATGCCAGAAAAACAAACAACCCAATCAAAAGTGGGGGAAAGACCTAAACAGATATTTCTCCAAAGAAGACATACAGATGGCTAACAAACACATGAAAGATGCTCAAACCACCCGTTATTCAGTTCAGTTCAGTCACTCAGTCATGTACTTCTCTTTGCAACCCCATGGACTGCAGCACATCAGGCGTCTCTGTCCATCACCAACTCCTGGAGTTTACCCAAACTCATATCCATTGAGTTGGTGATGCCATCCAACCATCTCATGCTCTTGTACCCTCTCCTCCTGCCTTCAATCTTTCCCAGCATCAGGGTCTTTTCAAATGAGTCAGTTCTTTGCATCAGCTAGCCTAAGTATTGGAGTTTCAGCTTCAGCATCAGTCCTATTAATGAACACCCAGGACTGATCTCCTTTAGGTGGGCTGGATGGATCTCCTTGCAGTCCAAGAGTCTCTTAAGAGTCTTCTTCAACACACAGTTCAAAACCATCAATTCAGTGCTCAGCTTTCTTTATAGTCCAAGTCTCACATCCATACATGACTACTGGAAAAACCATAGCTTTGACTAGATGGATGTTGACAAAGTAATGTCTCTGCTTTTTAACATGCTGTCTAGGTTGGATATAACTTTTCTTCCAAGGAGTAAGCATCTTCTAATTTCATGGCTGCATTCATCATTATTAGAGAAATTCAAATAAAAACTACAATGAGATAGTACCTCACACTGGTCAGAATTGTTGACAAAGTAATGTCTCTGCTTTTTAACATGCTGTCTAGGTTGGATATAACTTTTCTTCCAAGGAGTAAGCATCTTCTAATTTCATGGCTGCATTCATCATTATTAGAGAAATTCAAATAAAAACTACAATGAGATAGTACCTCACACTGGTCAGAATGGCCCTCATCAAAAAGTCTGCAAACAATAAATGTTGAAGAGGGTATGGAGAAAAGGGAAAGCTCTTGCACTGTTGGTAGGAATGTAAATTGATACAGCCACTATGGAAGATGATATGGAAATTCCTTAAAAAACTAGGAATAAAAGCGCCATATGACCTAGCAATCCCACTCATAGGCATATACCCTGAGGAAACCAAAATTGAAAGAGACACATATAGCCCATTGTTCTTTGCAGCACTATTTACAATAGCTAGAACATGGAAGCAACCTAGATGTCCATCGACAGCTGAACGGATAAAGAAGTAGTAGTACATATACAGAATAGAATATTCAGTTCAGTTCAGTCGCTCAGTTGTGTCCAACTGTTTGTGACCCCATGAACTGCAGCACGCCAGGCCTCCCTGTCCATCACCAACTCCCGGAGTTCACTCAGACTTGCGTCCACTGAGTCAGTGATGCCATCCAGCCATATCATCCTCGGTCGTCCCCTTTCTCTCCTGCCCCCAATCCCTCCCAGCATCAGACTCTTCTCCAATGAGGCAACTCTTCACATGAGGTGGCCAAAGTACTGGAGTTTCAGCTTTAGCATCATTCCTTCCAAAGAAATCCCAGGGCTGATCTCCTTCAGAATGGACTGGTTGGATCTCCTTGCAGTCCAAGGGACTCTCTAGAGTCTTCTCCAACACCACAGTTCAAAAGCATCAATTCTTCAGCGCTCAGCCTTCTTCACAGTCCAACTCTCACATCCATACATGACCACTGGAAAAACAATCATAAAAAGGAACGCCATTCTGATGAGATGGATGAACCTAGAACCTACTATACAGGATGAAGCGAGTCAGAAAGGGAAAGATATCATATTCTAATACATATACAGAATCTAGAAGAATGGTACTGAAGAACTTATTTATAGGGCAGCAATGGAGAAACATATAGAGAACAGACTTATGGACATGGGGAGAGGGGAGGAGAGGGTGAAATGTGTGAAAAGAGTAACATGGAAACTTGTATTACCATATGTAAAATAGGTAGCTAACGAGAATTTGCTGTATGGCTCAGGAAACTCAAACAGGTGCTCTATATCAATCTAGATGGGTGGAATGGGGAAGAAGATGGGAGGAAGTTTCAAAAGGGAGGTGATATATGTATACTTATGGCTGATTCATGTTGAGATTTGACAGAAAAAAAATTCTGTAAAGCAATTATCCTTAAATAAAAAAATAAATTAAAAAAGAAAAAAAGATTTCCAGGAGAACTATCAATAACCTCAGATATACAGATAATACCACCCTTATGGCAGAAAGCAAAGAGGAACTAAAGAGCCTCTTGATGAAAGTGAAAGAGGAGAGTAAAAAAAAAATTGGCTTAAAACTCAACATTCAGAGAACTAAGATCATGGCATCTGGTTCCATCACTTCATGGCAAATAGATGGGGAAACAGTGGAAACAGTAATACACTTTATTTTTCTTGGGCTCCATAATCACTGCAGATAGTGACTGTAGCCGTGAAATTAAAGATGCTTGCTGCTTGGAAGAAAAGTTATGAACAACCTAGACAACATATTAAAAAGCAGAGACATTATTTTGCTGACAAACATCCATCTAGTCAAAGCTATGGTTTTTCCAGTAGTCATGTATGGATGTGAGAGTGGGACTATAAAGAAAGTTGAGCACCAAAGAATTGATGTTTTTGAACTGTGGTGTTAAAGAAGACTCTTTAGATTCCTTTGTACTGCAAGGAGATCCAACCAGTCCATCTGAAAGGAAGTCAGTCCTGATTATTCATTGGCAGAACTGATGCTGAAGCTGAAACTTCAATACTTTGGCCACCTGATGCAAAGCACCGACTCATTGGAAAAGACCCTGATGCTGGCAAAGATTGAAGGTGGGTGGAGAAGTGGACAACAGGGGGTGAGATGGTTGGATGGCATCACCGTTGCAATTGACATGAGTTTGAACAGGCTCTGGGAGTTGGTAATGGACAGGGAAGTCTGGTGTGCTGCAGTCCCTGGGGTCGCAAAGAGTTGGGCACGTCTTAGTGACTGAACTGTATTGAGAATGCTTTACCCCAATCCCCACTGTCTAACTGGCTGAGTGTTTACAGTTAAAGTGAAAGGGAAAGTTACTCAGTTGTGTCTGATTTTTGTGACCCCATGGACTATACTGTCCATGGAACTATGCAGGCCAGAATACTGGAGTGGGTAGCCTTTCCCTTCTCCAGGGGATCTTCCAACCCAGGGATCAAACCCAGGTCTCTTGCATTGCAGGCAGATTCTTTACCAGCTGAGCCACAAGGGAAGCCCAACAATACTGGGGTGGGTAACCTATCCCTTCTCCAGTGGATCTTCCTGACCCAGGAATTGAACTGGGGTCTTCTGCATTGCAGGCGAATTCTTTACCAACTGAGCCACCGGAGAAGTCCTGCTAGAAAAAGCCTGTCTCTCCTGAAGGTGGGACTCTGGGTAAGGCCTTCAGAACTGACAAGAGATGATTTGGGTTGTAATTAAGATCCTTCCACCCCCATCCCTTTCAGACAGCTTTCCTTTTTGGCCCTGGAAGAAAGGCCTTCTGGGCAGGAGTAAATACCATTCATTCCTTCTTGATAGATAAGAAGAAATAGACACAGAGAAATGTCTCAGTAGATTATTATTCTATAGTAAATTCTCAATAAATCATCATGCTACACATGTGAAATACCTTTATTCTATTAAAAATAAACTCAAGAGAATAAAATGAATAGTATATAGGAAATGCCGCTTTCTTTTGTTTCTTCACTGTTTGTAGGGCATGGAGGTGAAAAATTACATTTCCTGGATGTGGGTGAGGTTCACAGTTAAAACAGGGAGAGAACAAAAGTGTTATCAGAATGAGAGGAGTTACAGAGGAAATACCTCTCTCTTTTTCAGATCTGTGAGTTTGCTGACTCCTCCCCTCCCTCTGAACTTCTAAATGAGGTGTATATCTTCGGAGTTTCTGAAAATAAGCCAGCTGTCTGCAGAGTATTTAAAGAACTCCAAGGAATATTTCTAAGTTATGACGATCTCCTCCAAAAAGGGAGGCAGAGATTAAGGAGCTGCTGAGTTTGCATCATGGATGCACGATTCACTGACCTTTTTATTTTAAAACAACACGTAATTGTTACATTTTTATTTATTTATTTATATTTGGCTGTGCTGGGTCTTTATTCCTGTACTAGGCGTTCTCCAGTTGTGGCGAGAGGGGACTCCCCTAGTTGCAGTACTTGGGCTTCTCATTTCGGTGGCTTCTCCTGCTGTGAAGCACAGGCTCTAGGTACATGGGCTTCAGCAGCTGGAACATACAGGCTCAGTACTTACAACCTGAGGTCTCTAAAGCACAGGCTTAGTAATTGTGACACATGGGCTTAGTTGATCCCAGGCATGTGGAATCTTCCTGGACCAGGGATTGAACCTGTGTACCCTGCATTAGCAGGTGAATTCTTATCCACTGAGTCACCAGGGAAGTCCCTGAGCCTTCTTCTTAAAATACCTGATAGAGCAGAGCCCAGAAGAGTTGAGAATACATGATCGGACCAGATCCTGCTAAAATCTACACATTCTCCAAATGTGGGTATGCAGAGGAGAATTTTGTTTAAGAACATTGGTGTTAGAGAAAGTTTTCCCTGTTGCTCTTTTATTAACTGTGTGAACTTTGTGCCAGGGATTTCTTAAGCTTCAGGTTCCTTGTCTTTGTTATTGTTGCTGTTCAGTTGCTAAGTCATGTCTGACTCTTTACGACCCCATGAACTGCAGCATGCCAGGCTTCTCTGTCCTTCACCATCTCCCAGAATTTGTTCAAATTCATGTCCATTGAGTTGGTGATGCCATCTAAACATCTCATCCTCTGTCACCCGCTTCTCCTTCTGCCCGCAATCTTACCCAGTTTCAGAGTCTTTTCCAATGAGTCAACTCTTCGCATCAGGTGACCAAAGTTTGGAGCTTCGGCTTCAGCATCAGTCCTTCCAATGAATATTCCTTTAGGACTGACTGGTTTAATCTCCTTGTCTTTAAAAAGGAGGAAATAGCAGCATCTACCTCACAGGTTAAGAGTTTGGATGTGAAGTTGGATTGTCCAGGCTCCATTCACTATGCTCTGGGTGAGCTTGGGTAGTCCTTTACCTTTCCCACCCACTTTCACCATATGGAGCTACACTTAACAACCGGATATAGCTTATAGTGTTGCTATGATATTTCAATAATTAAGAGAAGTGAAATATTTAGAGCAGTGCCTATCACCTATTAGAGCTCAGGAAATGTTAATTCTTCATAATGTTTTTAGAAGCAGGAATGAAACTGGAGGAGCCAATGTCAAAAAGCCTACAGTCTAGTAGATGAGCTGCTAGTAGATGCCCAGCACTACAGTGGATCCTAAGGAGATGCAAGGTGCAGGACTATCTTAAAGCATGAGTTCTTTGTCCAGAAAGGTTCTTTAGACAAGTATTTATACCTCACTTATAGACTGATGCTCCTAATCCAGTCATTAATGAATAAATCCATTAGCCTAAGACAGTGAGTTGATTATCTATTGCTACATAAAAGCAACCCCTAAAGTTAGTGACTTAGAACAATAACTATCATTTATTATTTTTCCTGATTTTTTGGGTTGACTGGGTTAGTTTTGCTTCACATGGTATTGGGAGAGGCTGCAGTTATCTGGAAGGGTCACCTGGGTGGGAGGCGCAAGATGGCTCATTCACCTGGTGCACAGTCAGCGTTGGCTGGGAGCTCAGCTGGGGATGCCAAACAGAACCTCCCTCCTCCTCCATATATACTTTCCTCACTTTCCTCGTGACTTTGGCTGCTTGTAGCATGTATCTGGGTTCCAAGCAGTGGGAAGTGGAAGCTGCTAGTTCCCTTAAGAAGTGGGCTCAGAAGTCGCAGAGTGTCACACTTCTGCAGCCTCCTATTAATCAAGCCCATCACAGGGCCAGACAGACTTAAATGGAGGAGAAATAAACTCTACCTCTTGATATGAGAAGTAGTTATCAGAGATAGGAAGGGCCAGTCTTTGTAAACTAGCTATGTGTAATTTATTGCTATGTAACAAACTATCTCAAAACATGGCAGGTTAAATCAATGAGCCTGGGGAATTCCCTGGTGGTCCAGTGGTGAGGACTTGGTGCTTTCACTGCTGTGGCCCAGATTCAACCGCTGATTGGGGATCTAAGGTCCAATGAGCCTTGCAGTGAGACCATAAATAAATAAATAAAACAATGGACTTTATCATCTCATGGTTTCTGAGGGTCAGGGATCTGGGGATGGCTGAGCTGAGTGGTTTGATTTCAGAGCCTCTTATAATGTTGCAGTCAAGTTGCAGTTTCTGAAGGGGCTGGAGTATCCACTTCTAAACTCACTCCTGTGGTGGCTGGCAGGAGGTTTCAGTTTCTTGCCTGAGAGTTCTCTCCATAGGGCTGCTCATCATACAGTTCCCTGCAGTATGAGTGATCTAAGGAAAGATAGAGAGCAGGAGAGAGAAAGGGAGAAGGATAAGGTGAGGCAGAGTGAGAAAGAGACAGGGCCAACTTGAAAGAGAAAATCTCAAGGCAGGAACTGTGATCTCTTATGACCTAATATTGGTAGTGATGTACTGTTGCTTCTACTATATGCTATTGGTCATACAGATCATACCTGGTAGAGTGTGGGGAGGGCCTACAAAAGGTATAGCTTGGAGATTTCTGAGGGTCATGTTAGAGGCTGCTTACCCCCCCAGTTCACAAGGGTGCTGTGCGTGAGAAGCTTCTCAGGAACTTGTTAAATATGTAGAACTTTTGGCTAAGATTCCAACGTGAACCATATTTTGAGAAACTTTGACCATATACCAGGGCTTTAATGTTATTGACTGTGTGGTGTTCATAGGGCAGTTGTCTGGTACAAGCACACATTTACACCTGTTTATAAGTGGATGTGGGTTTCTCTTCTACTCCCAGAGGTTTGAATTCTTACTGAACATGCAGACATTTAGGTTGTTTGAAGTGTGTGGCACTGACAGATACATGGTTTTTTGGTTTTGGGTTCTTCAGTAAATTCTGCTTATTTTTTATTTTCCCTAGTCAAAATCCTGCTATTGATTGACATACATGTTCTTGAAGGTAAATATCTATATCAGTGGCTACTTACCTGCAGACACTCATCACATACATATGTAGATTGATGATGTCACTACCACTGGATTTCATGAGCATCCCAAGTAAGACAGTTCCTAATCCTCTGGTTTCAGTCTTATCACCATCAAGAAGTCCTCACCTGTATTTGGATTTATCCAGTCCACCTTCCCTCCCTTCTTACTTCTTTTCTTCCCTCCATTTTAGTCAACAGAATGTCTGTGGAGTCACCTTTTGGGCTCTCTGCTTTGCTCAGAGATTCTCCCTTCCCTTTTGCTTCCTCTTCTGTGTTCCCCCTGGCTGAGTTTGAACCATAGCTCTGACTGTCTAAACTTAGTAAATTGGATCATTTGGACATTTGATTCAAGTTGGACAATTTGATACCTCCCCTGGTATTTGGAATTGGGACCAAAGGAGAGACAGCAAGGGATTCTTTTTGCATGGCTGAACTCTTGCCCTATAGATACAAAATCTGTGGTGGAGCTGAGTCCCTTCACCACCCACCACTCTGCTCTTTTGTTGTGTAGGCTGATAACAGAAAAGTCAGTCTTAGTAATTAAAGAGCAAAGCAGATGTAGGGGTGAATGGCTGATGGAATGTGGGAAAGAGTGACCTTTGGATTCCAGATGGCTCTCCATTTCCTAAATCAGTCTCTCCCTGGGTCTTGGCTTGGATTCCACGAGCTTCCGATGTATACTTATAATATGCACCCCATCTCCCTACCCCTTTAAACTGATGCTAGCTCCTATATATTTCTGTTACTTGATTGTTAATACAACCCATCTGTATAGGCACTAAGGCTATACTTACAACCTGGTGAGTTCAGGCATTGCAAGATTTTGAAGGCTACCTGTAGAACAAAAGCTGCGTGGACATAAGGTGATGGGACATCTGGGAGGGATTTCTCACTTCACCTGGGAGTACTGGCAAAGGTTTCACAGAGCAGGTGAAATTTAAACTGGGCTTTGAAGTATGGTAAGAGTTTGCTCAGAATGACAAGGGCCTAAGTCTGACATATCTAACTAATGTATAAAGGAATAAGGGAGAACAACCTAGAAACTGGAGATGTCACTTGATACCAGAAAAGTCAAGCGTTTCTTATGCCATGCTAAAAATAACAAGGTGTATTTTCAAAAGAGAAATGAAGATAATCTAAAGCATATTTGGAAACAATTGGTCTGGAATATCTCCTCATTATGAATTCATTTGCTATGCACTGTAATAGAGCTAGTCCTTATAAATGCATTTGGAATTCAAATGACTCTCACATATACCTTCTATAAGGTTTGGCCTATATTTTAGAGGAAGTTATTGGAAAGCATCCATAATCTTTCATGCTGGTTCTAATATTTCTGTGGCATGGCAGAGGCATTAAAAAGGAAGACCTTCACATATCATGTTTGGCTCAGGCTGATGTTAATTAGAAACAAAAGCAATTTGTGTTTAATTTAATGGTAGTGGGAGATTCATTATACCGTCCTTTGGTCAGACACAGTGCAATGAAGGTGGATTTCTGTGTTATTTTTATCTTTCTTTCCCTTTCCTTTGTCTGTCAAAGCTATGGTTTAATGTATTTCCTGGAAGTTCTGATTCTTCTTTTCATTTTCTCTTTCATTTGATTTTTTCTTATCAGTTACATTTGACATTTAATTATTTTCTACTTCTAAACTTCATTTGTTTATTTTTGCATCCTATAACTGTACATTTCTAATCATCTTTATGGTGAGCAAAGTCAATTATGGATTTTTCAGGTGATGGGAGCTAGGTTACTAGGTCACATGGACTCTTAAGTTTTCACCTTCTTCTTCCTGTTCGTGATTTTTTAACCCTTCTCTGCTCACTAGTATATTCACTGATAATTATCCTGGAATGAAGCGGAGAAAAGGATTCAGTTAAAATTTGGTGATTTTTGGACAAATTCTTAGAAAGGTTGGTTGGGGAAGGATTTGAAACTCCAGTTAAAAGGAAGAACTTTGTCATTAGAGCTGATTTTCCTGGGAATACTGACTTTTCTGGATTAGAATAATTGATTGTGGACGGAAAGGCTAACAGTATTCTAAAGACTAACCCAGTTTTTTAATACCTATTTTTTTGGAGGTAACAAGATTTCAGGCCCTCAGGCTCTTCTCCGAAGTTTTAGAAAGCTGTAAGAGAAGGTTTTCTTTTCTTTTCTTTTCTTTCTTTTTTTTTTTTTTTTTTAAAGAAGCTGTGTCTTCTAGACTGGGCTTCCTGATAGCTCAGTGGTAAAAAATCCACCTGCAGTGCAGGAGACTCAAGAGATATGGGTTCAATCCCTGGGTCAAGATGATCCTCTGGAGGAAGAAATGGCAACCCATTCCAGTATTCTTAACTGGAGAACTCCATGGACAGAGGAGCCTGGTGGTCTATAGTCCAATGGGGTCACAAGAGTTGGACATAATTGAGAGATTGAGAGTGCACTCACATCCTCTAGATGATTTCATGGCATAACTTGATTCTCAACTTGGGAGAGCAGTATCACCAGAACCTGACTCTCTTTACTGAAAGGTAGATGCACATGGTGTTACAGCTTTTGGACCCATGGATATGCATTCTAGTCCTTGGCCTGCTATTAATTAGCTATGTGATAACAACAGAAGCAATACAAATAATAAAAATATCCTGATGGTTTATTGTGCTGCTGTTACATGTCAGACACTCTTATTATGCTTTGCTCTTGCAAAAACCTTATGAAATAGGAAAAACTAATATCTCTACTTCATATATAGGGAAACCGAGAGAGAGAGAGATTCTATAGTTTGCCTGAGGTTACCTGGTAGGTAACTGGCAGGCATCTAACCCCAAAGCCTTTGTTCTTAACTGCTGAGTTATATGTTCTCCCAGCACTCAATTGCCTAGTCTCTCTGTTTGTTCTTACAAAAGGGAAATTCGTGATTGTTCTGACACCATCCTCCTATTGCAGAGGATCAAATGAGAGTGTGAAAGGGAAAATGTTTTGAAGACTATAAAGCCCCAGAAAAATACAAACAATTATTAAGATGGACAGGCTGAAAGAGAGAGAGAGAGAAGAAAGGCTCCCTGGAGTGAGAATTAGAGTTTGACCTTCAATAGAAGGGCTGCCGTCACTGCGCTGACAGGCCAAGCTGGGAGCCTGGGTCCCTTCTTCCACAGCTGTCAGGATGGCGAGGGCAAGGGACAGACGCCAGGCCTGGGCATCCAGGCGTGAGTGGCAAGGCCCCTTTCACCAGAGGCTCTGGGCAGATTCACTCAGACCTTGACCTTTTGAATGTAAAACACTTGTCAGGTTGCCAAGTAGCAGCCAGTCAGGGGGTGGATTCAGCCAGGAGAAGAATATTATTCCTGTGGCTGTTCCAGGGATGCTCTCTCTCTGGACCCTATGACCACAGGGTCTCTTTTGAAGAGAAGTGGCCTCTACAGAGCTTGAGTCATACTTGGAAATTGCAATCTCTTTAGTATCAGGTTGGTGTTTTTGAAGTTTTAAAAACCACCCCTCCACTTTATACATGTAATACATTCTGTAGTTTGTATTTAAAAAACAGTTTTATATTTTTCATTTTCTAGTCATAGAACTGTGTGGTTTATTTGAATGTTTTTTAATTATCCACAGCCGCTTCAAGTCTGGTAAGTCTCTACAGGTGAGGTTCAAGGGGAGGAAACGTTTGTTCTCTTGATTTAAATAGTGTGTTTACCGAAATGTCTCAGTTGATCCATTTGGAGCAGAGGTTGGCACAAGAGAGCCTGTGAAAAGCAAAATTGTGGGTTGTTCTGTAAACTTGTTATTGGTGGAAAAGCTTTCCTTTAGGAATCAGAAATCAGAGAGGTCTAACATGAGAAGTTAGTAATTTATGTATTTACAGTCACTGACTACCTAGAATATGCATTCGCATCATGTTATTTAAATGTTTACAGTTAGGTACATTGTAAAATGGCTGCAAATTCCTCCCATTCCAGATTGCATTCCTCTTTGCTCATCCTTCCATCAAGAGATGGTAAAGTCTATTTCTTTAACTCTTGAATTTGGGCTTTCTGTATGACTATTTTTAATCAAAGAAACTTTAAGAAATCTGATACAAGCAGAGGCCTGAAAACTGCTTGTGCTTTGGGCTTGCCCTTTTCTCACCACTGGGAGCCTTTTTGCCACCACTGACAAAACCCAGGTCAGTCTCCTCCAAGATGAAAACACATGGGACAAAAGATAAGAGGCCCAGAGGAGGCCCCTACACTGAGTGTTCTGCCAACCACCAGACATGTGAGTGAACTACCCTGCTTTAGTCTGTTGGGCTGCTACAGTGAAATACCAGAGACTGAGTGGCTTTATAAACAACATATTTCTTACATTCCTGAAGACTGGAAAGTCTAAGATCAAGGTGTTGACAGATTCAGTGTCTGCTGAGAGCCTGGTTCATAGTCATCTTTCGGCTGTGTCCTCACATAGCTAGTGGAAGGAACAAGGGAGCTCTCTTGTGGTCTTAAAAGTGAAGTTGTTCAGTCGTGTCTGACTCTTTGCAACCCCATGGACTGTAGCCTACTAGGCTTCTCTGTCCATGGGATTTTCCAGGCAAGAGAACTGGAGTGGGTTGTCATTTCCTTCTCCAGGGGATCTTCCTGAGCCAGGGATCAAACCCAGGTCTCCGAAGCTTTACCTTCTGAGCCATGTGGTCTTGTGATGTTGTGATCTGTAATAAATATATATATTGATCTTTGTCCTGTTCCTGGCACAGAGCTCCTAAGACCCTTGAAATTTCCTAAGTGATGTGAACACACTTTTCAGCCACACCTGAATTTATGTTAATGAGGCCGCTTCTGGATAGCCCTTAAGGATGGGGGCTGGTTGCCAAGGGAACCATTAGAGCATTAGAGGACTGGAACTTTCAGCCTCCCTTCCCACCCCTCTACCTCTGGGGAAAGGAAAGAGGCTGGAGACTGATTTCAATCACCAATCACCAGTGATTTAATCAACTGTGCCTATGTAACAAAGCCTCTATTAAAATCTAAAAGTGTAATAGCGACCTTCTCAGCCTGAACCCTAAGGGTGATGGGCCCTTCCCTCTTCCCTCCCTGGCACCAGCCAGGCTGAGAAAGTCGCTATTACACTTTTAGATTTTAATAGAGGCTTTGTTACATAGGCACAGTTGATTAAATCATTGGTAACTGGTGATTGAAATCAGGGCGGGCAGGAGCTCCACTCCAGGGACACAGTTCCCTTATTGGTCACGAACGAAGTCGGCGGTGGGCTGAGCCCACTGCCTCGCCGCCTCAGATAGCGATCCCGGTAAAGGGCGTGTCAGTTGCCTCCACAGGCCACCTGCATGCCCATGGAGAGCTGGAGGAGGACATTGCTAGAGCTGCCTGTGCTTCTTCACACCGGCCACTTTCTGATGTCGCATTTGTCTAGTCAGGGTGTAATAGTGGTGAGGCAGGCACTGAACTATATAGCAGCCCCACTGAGCCACTGATGCTGAGCCACTGGTGCTGCAGCGGGCCCCTCCCCCAAGCAAGGACCGTTAGTGAGCAACTGTCAACCCGCAATGGTTACTGGTTCTGCTCAGCCATTGGTCAACACCACAGTGGCTCCGCCCCCTTCTACTCCTGTATATAAGAGGAGTCCGCCTGAGGCGACTTAGCAGCAGCAGCGAACTGAGGGAGATGATTTTCCAGGTGTTAATTTGCCATCCTCTCAGTCAGCTAGCTTTCTGATAAAAGTTGTTATTCTTGTTCCAACAACTTAGCTCCTAATTTGTTGGCCTGTCCTGTGGTGAGCAGAGGGCAGTGTACTCCACACTCCTGTGGGGACAGAAACACCTGTGCTTGGTACCCTTCTGGCCTTCGCCTTATGTATCTCTCTTCATCTGGCTCTACATTCACATCCTTAATAGTCTTTGCAATAAACCAGTAGCCTAGTAAGTATTCTGTTTTTCTCAGTTCTGTGAGCCACTCTGGCAAATTAATCAAACGAGGCAAGGAATGTGGGAACCTCTAATTTATAGCCAGTCTGTTGGAAGTACGGGTAACAACTGAATTTGAGCTTAGCATCCAAATGAGATTGGGGCTGGGCAGGGTACAGTTTTGTGGTACTGAGCCCTTTAACCATAGGATGTTTACTCCAGTAGATGGTATCAGAATTGAGTCAAATTTATGGTGCCAGGCTGGTGTCAAAGAACTGCTTGGTGTGGAACCCCCACACATATGGTGTTAGAAGTGAAGTCAAATGAAGTGTAGATGTGAAAGGAGACACTCAGGGGAATTTTATCCCTGAAAATGTTTCTTTCTGAAGGGCATTGATCCCTGTCCTGAGGGTCTACCCTCAAGACATAGTCACCCTAGAGACCCCACTCCCAAATACCATCACACTGAGGATTAGGTTTCAGCATATGAATTTTGAGGGGACGAGAACATTCAATCTAGGGTATGGCCTAAAACCTCCGGTCCCAGCCAAACTGCCAATTGACAACAGAGATTTGCCAAGCTGGCCTTATATCAGAACAACTGCCCAGTAGATCCAAAAAAATCATGATATATAATATTACTGCTTTAATAATAAGGACTTAGCTGGTGGCTCAGATGATAAAGTGTCTACCTACAACGCCAGAGGCCCAGGTTTGATCCCTGGATCAGGAAGATCCCCTGGAGAAGGAAATGGCAACTCACTCCAGTACTCTTGCCTGAAGAATCCCATGGATGGAGGAGTCTAGTGGGCTACAGTCCATGGGATTGCAAAAAGTCGGACATGACTGAACGACTTCACTTTCACTTTTGTTATATAGTAAGGGCTTCCCAAATGTTGCTAGGGGTGAAGATCCCACCTGCCAATGCAGGAGACACTGGAGAAGCAGGTTTGATCCTTGGGTTGGGAAGATCCCTTGGAGGAGGGCATGGCAACCCCCTGCAGGATTCTTGCCTAGAGAATCCCATGAACAGAGGAACCTGGTGGGCTACAGTCCATGGGCGTCACAAAGAGTTGGACATGGCTGAAGCAACTTAGCATGCACACATTCATGCACTATGTAGCAAAGATGATACAAACTCATATTTAGTTCCAATCATTAATTTATTAGAAATGTTAGAAAATTAAGGCCATAGGACTGGCCCTCCATTTTGTAACTGAAGTTTTATTGGAATACTGTTCTTTGCAATACATTTTTTTCTAGCTTTATTGTGATATGATTGATATATATAATATTGTTGTAGCTTAAGGTGTGCATATGTTTATTTGATTCATATATATATTGAAAAATTATTACAATAGGGTTGGGTAACATGATTCTATTACTAATGTACAGAATTCTATTATCTAATGTACAGAATGATGACTATTAACAATATTGTTTTACAAACCTGAAAGTTGCTGAGAGAGTAAATCTTAAATTTTTTCACCACACCAAAAAAAAAAAGTAATTGTTATGTGTTTCTGTGGTTGCTTTTGAAAACTAATGACTGAGTAGTTGTGACAGAGCCAGATAGTCCTCAAAGACTGAAGTATTTATTATCTGATCCTTTTAAAACAATGTGCTAACCATTGAAATTGTTTGTGTTTTACTAATTGCTCTATAGAAACTTTTCTTAATGCTAATTCTTTGTTAGTTGCATGCATTGAGAATATATGCTTCATGTTTGTAACTTATTTCACATACTTTAAGGTGTGTTTTGATAACCAATAAGTTCTTTAAACAGTCATATTTACAAATCTTTTTTCCCCCCATAGTTCATGCTTTTTATGTCCTGATTAGAAATTATTCCCTACCTCAAGTTTAAAAAAAAAATCACTTAATGTTTTCTGCTTAAAAGTAAAAGTTTTGTTAATTCTGTACTCCTAATTTGTCCCTCCTCCCTCTCTGGATTGCATCTGGGATTAACAGATTCTATATACTGCTTTACATAAACTGGATAAACAACAAGGATATACTGTATAGCATGGGCTTCCCTGGTAGCTCAGTTGGTAAAGAATCTGCCTGCAATGTAGGAGACCCTGGTTTGATCCATGGGTTGGGAAGATTTCCTGGAGAAGGGGTAGGCTACCCACTCCAGTATTCTTGGGCTTCCCTTGTGGCTCAGTTGGTAAAGAATCTGCTTGCAATTCAGGAGGCCCTGGTTTGATCCCTGCGATGGGACAATCCCTTGGAAAAGGGAAAATCTACCCACTCCAGTATTCTGGCCTGGTGAATTCCATGGGCTAGTCCATGGGGTTGCAAACAGTTGGGCATGACTAAGTGACTTTCACTTCACTTCACTTCGTAAGGAGTTATTATCTTTTAATAACCTGTAATGGAATATAATCTGCAAAAAACCATGAATCACTATACTGTGCACTTAAAACTAATACAGTTTTATAAATCAACTATACTTCAGCAAGAAATAATAAAAATAAAAGTTTTTTGTTTTATATATGCCCTGAATACATTGAAGTTGACTTTTGGATATAGTATGAGGCAGAGATCCAGTTTCTTCCTTTCCTACATGGATTGTAGTTTTTTTTTTTACAGCTCTATTTAATGAATAGTTACTCCTTCCTTAGTGATGTGTCACTTCTGTCATTTATCAATGTTACATAAGTGTGTGGGTTTGTTTCTGAGCCTTCTATTCTATCCCATTCCATCCCACCCCATTTCATTCTACTTGTTAGTTTATCTAAATTGAACCAATATGACTGTCTTAATCACTATAATCTCATAATACTACTGATAGTTTGTGGGGCAGGTCCTCTGCCCTGCTCTGGTTTGGATGATTCTAGCCATCCGTGGTCCTTTTCTCTTCCATATACATTTTAGAATCCTCAACTTTCACGTAAAACCCTGTTGAGATTTTGAACTGAATCTGTAGATAGATTTGGAGAGAATGGATACCTCTGCAATATTTCTTTCTACCTGTGGATGTGGTACATATTTCTGCTTTTTACTTAGGTCTTCTTAATAAAATCTTATGTTTGATTCTGTAGTTCTGACACATTTATAGTTTTCCTATCTTGGTATTCTCTGAACTACTGTAAGTAGATTTTTAAAATTACGTTTAAAAATTGTTTATTGCTGACGTATAGAAATGCAACATAAATAATATTAATCTCATGAAGATGGCACTAAAAGTGGAGGAAGCCCCTTCTCCTTCCAAAGCTTAACCAAAGGCTTTGAAAGTCAACAAGCTGTGCTTTCCATTCATTCACAACACAACAAAAATGATCTGCATGTCGCCCACCTTCCATACAGCCCAAAACACTGACTTTGATGTGGTCAAGGTTGACACCTCTGTTAGGCCTGATGGGGAGAGAAGGCATGTGTTCTAATACTTACTCCTGACTATAATGCTTTGAATATTGCCAGCAAATTTGGATCATAAAAACTGAGTCCAGCTGACTAATTCTAAATATAAATTTTTTACCATAAAAATATTTCTATAATCAGACTACTTGTTATACTCTATTAATTCTAATAATTCTGTCTAAATATTTTTCAGTTAAAAATTATATATTGAAATCAAGTATAGATTTATTTTTCTTCCAATTCTTAGAACTCCAATTTTTCTCTATCATCTTCCAGTACTGGCTCAGACCTTCACAATGTCAGTAGAACTGGTATTAGTGAGATCCTATTCCATTCGTGATTTTAAACAGAATGATTCAAGATTTTCCCATTTAAAATGATTACTTTGATTATTTATAGATATTTCTGTGTCCTTTTGGTGTGTCTTCATTATTCTTTGAGCCCTTCTTTACTTTCTGGAGCAAAAAGATATTGTAGGGGTTTTTTTTTTTTTAACTTTTAAATTTGTATTGGGGTATAGCCAATTAGCAAACAATGTTGTGATAGTTTCAGGTTACTCACTGTTACTGGTATGTCATACTCCTAATTTCTCTCAGTGGACAGAATGGAAACACACACACTTGCCTATGTGCACACTCAGTTGCTAGGTTGTGTCCTATTCTTGGTGACCCCATGAACTGTAGCCCACCAGGCTCTTCTGTTCATGGGATTTCCCAGGCAAGAATACTGGAGTGAGTTACCATTTTCTCCTCCAAAGGATCTTCCCGACCCAGGGATGGAAACTGAGTCTCTTTTGTCTGATGCATTGGCAGGTGGAATCTTTACTTTGGAGCCACCTGGGAAGCCCCCTAAGTGGCTATATTAAATATAGATATTTAATATCTATATTAAAACCACGAGTTTACACCAATACCTCGAATTCCAATCCAGCACCACAGTGGTTTTTCTTGCCTTCACCTTTTCCATATTTGTAACTCCTTTTTCCCAGTGAGAAACCTGGTTTTCATTATCCTTAATAAATATGTAAGCAATTTTTGCTGTGTAGGCCAAAATTACAAGAGCAGGAGGAGGAAGAGAAAGGACAGGAAGAAAGAAGAAAGAGGAAAGAGGAAGAGTTTTGTCTTTTTATCTTCATTTTACAGAACCATTGCCCTTTTGTAGAAATAAGGAAGAGAAGACCCAGAATGGCAGGGAAGGGGATAAATGCCCCAAGAGAAACAGTTGAGTCTTAAGTCACTGCCTTAGGTGTGGGATTGGTAGCAAGCCAGCAGATGGAGCCAGTTGACCCACATTTTGTCGCGTAGGTGATTCCTGGCAGTCTTAAAAAAAAAAAAAAAAGACCTTTTAATGGACAGTTTTAGGTTCAAAGCAAAACTGAGAGAAAGATACAGAAATTTAATATATCCTCTATTCCTACACATGCATAGCCTCTCTCTCTAGATCATAGTAGTACTATTTGTTACCACTGATGAACCTTGCATTAACATGCCATTACTAGCCAACGTCCATATTTATATTAGAATTTACTCCTAGTGTTATACATTCTATGTTTCTGGACAGATGAATATACAAGGATATGAATCTACCATTTAGAGTATCATTTAGAGACTGCCCTAAAAATCTGGCAGCCTTTTAAAGCTTAAGCACCTTGGTTATTTTAGAGGTAATACTTTTGAAGGCCATGGAGGTGCTGGGTATGTGTTTAAATGACCCTGTTGAGGGACCACAATGGAAGTTTGCACACCTCCGCCTCCCACTGCAGGAAGCCTTCTTGGCCAGAGGGTGCCATGCATACAAAGTTGCCCTGTTCCTTGTTTAGCTCATACTGGCAGCTTTTTGTGTCGAGCACCTTGCTGAATTTTTATGTTGTGTTAATGGGCTCTGTGGAGCTCATGATATTCATATTCCATGTAAAGGGCAGAATGTGGCTTGGCCTTTCCAGCTTTGAACATCTCACATGCTTTGCAGGTTCATGCAGATTCATTCTGGCAAATCTAAAATCATTCAGTCGCTCAGTTGTGTCCGACTCTTTGTGATCCCATGAATCGCAGCCCTCCAGGCCTCCCTGTCTATCACCAACTCCCGAAGTTTACTCAAACTCATGTGCGTCAAGTTGAGGATGCCATCAAGCCATCTCATCCTCTGTCATCCCCTTCTCCTCCGGCCCTCAAACCCTGCCAGCATCAAGGTCTTTTCCAATGAGTCAACTGATCGTATGAGATGGCCAAAGTACTGGAGTTTCAGCTTCAGCATCATTCCTTCCATTGAACACCCAGGACTGATCTTTAGAATGAACTGGTTGAATCTCCTTGCAGTCCAAGGGACTATCAAGAGTCTTCTCTAACACCACAGTTCAAAACATCAGTTATTCGGCACTCAGCTTTCTTCACAGTACCACTCTGACATTCTTACATGACCACAGGAAAAACCATAGCCTTGACTAGATGGACTTTTGTTGGCAAGTAATGTCTCTGCTTTTTAATATGCTATCTAGGTTGTTCATAACTTTCCTTCCAAAGAGTAAGCATCTTTTAATTTCATGGCTGTGGTCACCATCTGCAGTGATTTTGGAGCCCCCAAAATGAAAAGTCTGACACTGTTTCCACTGTTTCCCCATCTATTTCCCATGAAGTGATAGGACCAGATGCCATGATCTTAGTTTTCTGAATACTGAGCTTTAAGCCAACTTTTTCACTCTCCTCTTTCATCAAGAGGCTTTTTAGTTCCTCTTCACTTTCTGCCATAAGGATGGTGTCTATCTGCATATCTGAGGTTATTGATATTTCTCCTGGCAATCTTGATTCCAGCTTGTGCTTCTTCTAGCCCAGTGTTTCTCTTGATGTACTCTGCATAGAAGTTAAATAAGCAGGGTGACAGTATACAGCCTTGATGTACTCCTTTTCCTATTTGGAACCAGTCTGTTGTTCCATGTCCAGTTCTAACTGTTGCATCCTGATCTGCATACAGGTTTCTCAAGAGACAGGTCAGGTGGTCTGGTATTCCCATCTCTCTCAGGATTTTTCACAGTTTATTGTGATTCACACAGTCAAAGGCTTTGGCATAGTCAATAAAGCAGAAATAGATGTTTTTCTGGAACTCTCTTGCTTTTTCCATGATCCAGCAGGTGTTGGCCATTTGATCTCTGGTTCCTCTGCCTTTTCTAAAACCAGCTTGAACATCAGGAAGTTCATGGTTCATGTATTGCTGAAGCCTGGCTTGGAGAATTTTGAGCATTACTTTACTAGCATGTGAGATGAGTGCAATTGTGCAGTAGTTTGAGCATTCTTTGGCATTGCCTTTCATTGGGATTGGAATGAAAACTGACCTTTTCCAGTCCT